>JAGDQP010012965.1:0-48981 GCA_022664845.1 Lepisma saccharinum | reverse complement strand
GGGGGGGATGGGGGAGGAACAGAAGGTACAAGATTCGCCTTCGCTCACTCGAAACAACAAACAAAATCAGGCTGGCAGCAGAGGAAGGTGCAATAAGAAACCGTGGATAACAATTTTTGAACCACCGCGCTAGGAGGTGTTCGCCTTCACAGCAGACGATATACTTGCGCGTATCTTTCTCCTCCCTCTTGTTTCCTTCTCTATCATAGGCTCGCTGACTTCTACTAGCAGCCTAACCCAGAGACTTTACGAAAATGCGTAGCCTCTAATACGTGATCGATCTGGTTGAGAGCTTTGCCATCCGGAGATATCCATATGTAATTATGTATATCTTTGTCTTCAAAGTGCGAACTCTTTACTTGTGTAGGTTTTTCAAAATCACGAAAGTTATCAGTTTTTCTCTAATGTTGTTGTTGATTTGCCTATATTTTTTTCCCTACCTACCTTAGTGATGAAATTACCCAACACAATTTCGTGTTATACTTCGGTAATTGGTCAAACAATCTTTGTAACTTATCGTAAAATGTACCTTTGTCGTTACCATTAGCCTCCTCGATCGGAGCATGGACATTTGTTAAAATCACATTTCATTACTGAGTACGTATCGCAACGTAGGATAGTTTTTCGTTCACGAACTCTTTATATTCTGAACTGCCAGAAGGATACTGTCCTTGAGAAACCCTATTCCAAATGTGTGTAATTGAGTTCCCCCTAGTAGAAAGCGTATTTGCCCTGTCGCCCGCTATCTTGACCCTCGCACTGGATTTCTTGTACCGCTAATATGTCGCTCGTACTTCTGTCTTGCGTACCGTCCCTGAAGTGCGCTCGTTTTGCATCACGTTCGTATTCGAAGGTCTTTCTCAATACTGTTCTTGAAGATCCGTGAAGAACTAGTTTACATCTGGAATATTTTTACCCAGGAGAACCCATATAAGCATTTTTACTGCTACTTGATATGATTTAGCGGTGCAGAGTTGTTAGCTCTACGACCTCGTCGTAATGGTAAATATCGAAGATATCGTCCTCTGTCGATCTCTGAGCTATGCCGATGTGATTCATCTTGAGCCTCAGGGTGGTCATGGTGTTTTTCTTTTTCTTCTTTCTTTTTGATAGCCTTTGTAGAACCCTCTACTAACTGCAAGGCAGCAGTATTGATTTTGCTTCACTTGGGAATATTTCCGAACCTCGGGTTGGCCAAGAGGTTAGCGCGTTCGCTTTCTGTGCGTGTGATGACGGGTTCAATTCTCGCCGAGGTCTCTTGAACGGAACCCATTTTACCCACAACAATAAGTCCCGTCTTTAGTAGCTCATCGGCTCGATCAGTGGTGGAAACGTTTTGGAGGAGAGGGTGTTACCGGGTGAACTCCTTACACGCTAGATAGTAAGAGTGTAAAAATATTAGCTTCTGGTCGAAACTGGTTAAAAATTGTCGCGCCGATGCAACTGCTGCAACAACAACTTATATACTTGAAATATCTTAAAATAAATTTGACACCCATCATAGTGAAAGAAAGGAATAAATCCACATGTAGTAAAAACGAGTTACGTACGGAGAAGAACGAGATATTTAACAAACCAGGAGGGCAGGCACAATGGTCATCACACGATACATAACAAAATTACATCAAGAAGAAAGGAAGAAAACAATGACATTTTTTCTTTACTGCAACGAATTGTCAAGGTCAATAAGAAAAGCAAAGGGAATGTGGAAAACATATAGAGAAAAAATGTCCACTTGTATTTTTAAAAAAATGCTGAGATAATAGATTAAAACATCAATTTTTAAGAAATCTCTGATATTTAAAGGAAATTATTCTTAAATTAATAATTGTAATACTATATATGTAAAAGAACTTTTGTAAGAAAAACAATTTCGAATTTGTATATCTTTTTTTATTTTATTTCAGCATGAGGAGTGTTTAATGTTTCTTTACATCTTTAGGTTCTAATTATTTCTGAACTGAATTATATTAAAGTAATTATTGTCTTTATTTACATTAAAATAGTTTATATTTACACTATTAATTACAAACTTTTTCATTTTAGCTGTAAAAGTTGATGTTTATAAACAATGTATTCTAGATTTTTTTAATGATCGTAGAATGGACAGGAGTTTACTAAATGTTTAATTAAGATTGAATTTACACGGTATCTAGTAAATGTTTATTCAACACTCATTAGTAAATTCTGAATCGTGCTAAGACTCGGAGTACCGTGTATACGTCATCCGCTGTGTTGAATTTGACAAAGACATTGAGACGAATGACAAGTTGTTATTTGTACCGAACCGCCGCAGCTCAGTGGTAAGTGTGTTTGCGTAGCATTCGAGAGGTCGTGGGTTCGATCCCAGCGGTCGACCATCCTGACTGAGGATTTAGTTACACCAGGCAAATGCCGGGATGCTACCTTCAACATAGGCCCTGGCCGACACCTTCCCGAATCCTTTTCCCTCCCCTATCCTGGCTTGAGCCTTAGATGCCTAATGACCATAAATAAATAAAATTCAAGTTGTTATTTGAACAAATATTCAACCATTTATCAATGACACTAATTTGCCTGCGTAACGATTTGTATTCTCCAACGTATTTGCTATTGTACCAACTGTAATATATTCTCCGGAAAGCGCCATTCAAACTCACTTTCAATATTTATTATAAACTAAGTTCGCCTATCTTTATGGGGAAATTCTGAACGAATATGCAGCTTCATGTATATTAATGAAACTGAATTTATTTTGGGTCTTTTGTCATATCTGTCTCAGGCCGAGATAGGGTAGAGTCAATAATGATGAAGGTATTGGCTAGGGCCTTACTTAAGGTACCATCCCGGCATTCGCCTCGTATATTCATATATTTAACTCATATATTTAACCCATACACTACAGGCAGCTATGCCCTGAGCCAGTCACATGTCTCTGAGGAAGGAAACGCCCACGTCATTATTCCGAGTACCATTCCGATAATTGCTCGGTTAAACTGAGGAAAATCGTGGTAAATCTCGTTCAGGATGGCTTGGATCAGGACTTGAACCACCGTACTCAGTCAAAGTCCGCGACGTCAGCCATTAGACTACAGTGGCTGCCTTTCACGCTCAAGGACTGAAAAAGTGGTAACTTCCTAAAGACTGAATTCATTTATATAAAAATATCTTTACAGAAGAACATGGAACTTATATTTGGGACACTTTTAGTCCTTTTTGGTCCACGTCTGAATAATTAACACAGCAACCATAATTTGAACACTGGCCTTGCCCTCGCCTTAAGCATGTGCGTCCATTTCGACAGTGAATTTTCAACTTGGGTCACAGCACAACATTGTTATATACCAACATTAGTTTAGGTACCAGCAAGACTTCAAAGATAGAGTGAACATAAACGCAACACAGGCTGTAGCCTACCTGAGCCGTGTTCATCTGGTTAAAAATAAGAGGAATTCGAAGTGTTACGAACATGGTGACAAGCAATGGGAGAATAATTTCCTGGATCCTTAGCCCTAGAAATCCAGTCCCACTAAAGATATCTGTGTGCGCTTTCCCATTTCCATCTTACTCGACTGCACATCAGTTCTTTTGGGGAAAAAAATGGCCGTCTTAGGGGCACATCTGAACTTTCAAGGGAAGAAACAAAACACACACAGCACCAAGAGTAACTTCTCAGTTTGTAGCGCTAGTTTTAACAGGAATTCCTATCAGCAATCAAGTCATCGCGGCCATATTATAGCAACAAAAACGTAAGAGCAAAAATCCAACCAATTTCAATTTACTACTACCTAACTTCCAATTAACAGGATTGTTCAAATTAAAACAACTTAGTTTCAATATTTATATAGGTCTCATCTTTTATTTTAAATATATTAATTAATAATAGTCGCCCAGTTTATGACATGAGAATATCTTCATAATAGAATAAGTCATTGTGCAAAATCAAATTCTAATATACAATTCCATTTTTATTTAAATACAATAGTTTATTTTTTTAAATAGTTCTTTAAAATTCCAATACGCTTGTAATAAAAATATTTAAACGCCTTTTTTTTTTTGCCTAAAAGTTTCTCTAATAACTTGTACTGTAGGCAAAGAAAACAGTAACGAAACGAAACGTGTTTCTATTAGTGTTCCAGAACCATTAGTTCTGAATTTCGTAAACTTTCATTCTGCCCCCTTGCACGATTTGAAAGGTCATAGTAATCGGATTACAAAGCACTTTCCGTAACTTTCATTGTAAATCATAACCTGCTTTTTATCCAAATTATGTTCAGTACACGGTATTTCACACACACTACTCAACATATCTATGAACTGAACTGTTCTGGATCACATTAAAAGAAAATGAACACCTTCAATCCACACGACACGTTATATCGTAATCATACTGGGTTCATTACTGCATTTATGGTAGAAGAAATGGATTTCTTTTTTTCTTTTTATGACTCACTTTTACCACACGACTACATTGCTTCAGCAAACACTAGCACTTTATATTTCAAGCAGCATTTTATATTACTTTCATAAAAAATACATCACTTATATTATCACACATACCACACTTTCTGTCATCACACAGTTTTGTCACTTACACGAAACGAGTATTACAAACGAAATGCATACCACACGTTCATTCACACAGGCTATAGGAATCACTACAAAATCTTCTTCAAATTCGCTTTCAATCTTTCTTGAGCAGGATTTACTTTGATCTTCAATTGCTGAATGAGATCATAGATCTTTAACGATGGTCCAACTTTCATTCCGGTAAGATCAATGATCTGATCTTTGGTAAGAGTCATAAGGGTCTTTCCATCAATTTTCTGTAAAAAAGAAAATTACATAATTAATTTACTGAAGAATTTTATGTGACTAACAAAGAAGAAATCTTCTATGTTAATATTAAACAAATACAGAACTATATTTATTAATACTTCCATCATACAAATAATGCGTGACTCGAAAGAACGGTAAATTTTGAATCGAGTCCTGGCAACCCTGGGATGCTGGTAGCACTAAATAGCATACAACACGCTGCTCACATCATCTTGCCATTTCGTAACCACATAGCAGTGTGCCTTTGCAGTCTAAGATTGACAGCGAAGAGCCGCAGGTAAAGAATTTCGGCGTCATTTCAAGATTGGACGGCATATCCAATTAACACAAAACTGTGTTGTGTCCTCGAGAGGCATTATAGGCCCTTACTTCCTTTAAGATAACGAGGGACTCGCGACCGCTGTAATGTCTGTCCGGTATGTTGACATGGTCTCCGCAGACACGGTGGTCATCTGTCTGATGCCATCTTCAAGAAATAACTTCATGGTACGAGACTCAACAATGACATACTCTGAACTATTCACTGGTTTCTAAGCTTTGTATTTTCTTTCATTTATTTCCACTCTAAAATTTTCTCGTTCTTTTCAATCACCCTGTAGAATGAAGAAGGAAAGTACATGCTTATAACTTCGGGCGAATTGTGTTCCCTGAAATTTCCAGACCGGTAAAATCCCGGGTTGCAGTTACTGGTCTTCCACCAGGCGCCTCCCCAGGTGACGGACCAAAACCAGTACTGCTGCCTTGCAGTTAGTAGAGGGATCTACAAAGGCTAGGGGAAGATAGCCCCGAACAAAAATATCATGGTGAGGGGAAGCAGCATCACCATTACCACTCTGAGGCTGAAGATGAAAGACATCGGCAAGGCTCAGAGATGGACAGAGGACGACATCTTGAATGTCTGCCTTTACTCCAAGGTTGTAGAGCTGACAACTCTACACCGCTAAAACATGTCAAGAAATAGTAACAGATGGTTCATGGATTCTCCTGGAGTAAAATATTCCGGAGGAAAACTAGTCCTTCATTCGGATCTCCGGGCAGGGACTGCTTGAGGAGGATCCAAGAACAGAATTAAGAAAAATCTTAGAATAGGAACGTGGAACGTACGATCGTTATACAAAACGGGAGCTCTCTAGGTGGTACGCGAGACCGAGAAGTACGAGCTGGACATATTGGCGACAGCAGAAGTCCGGTGGAAGGGTCAAGATAGCATCCGACAGAGCAAGTACACTTTCTACTATGGGAGAACACAGTCTCGCGTTTTCGGAACACGCTTTCTCATTAAGAACAATATCCTTCCGGCGGTTCAGAATACAGAGTTCGTCAACGAAAGACTATCGTACGTTACGTATCGTACCCGATGGTGCAACACGGTTTTAATAAATGTCTATGCTCCGACTGAGCAGGCTAATGATAACAATAAAGATACATTTTACGAGGAACTAGAGAGATTGTTTGACCGATTACCGATATATATGAAAATTGTGTTGTGTGGTTTTAACGCTAAGGTAGGGTGGGAGGAAAAATATAGGCAAATACAACCTTTACGAAATCACCAACAACAACGGAGAAAGACTGATAATTTCGCGATCTCGAAAAACGTATTAGTAAAGAGCACATACTTCCAGCACAAAGACATACACAAATACACATTGGAATGTCCAATGGCAAAACGCTCAACCAGATCGATCACGTATTAGTAGATAGACGAAGACACACCAATATGATGGGTGTTAGGTCTTACAGAGGAGCGGAAGGTGACACTGACCATCAGTTGGTAATAACAAAAGTGAGGGAATAGTTATGCATCGCGAATAGAGAAAGCAAAGGATCAAAACAACTTAAATTCGAAGTTAAACGATTAGATAATCCAAGCGTAAAAGCAGACTATCAACCCGAAATCTCAAATAGGTTCGAAATCTTAGCCGAATCTAGTAGTAATAAAGATGACATTAATAATGAAAGAAAGATGTGGGATGCAATTCGTGATAGAGTGAAGGGCGCAGCGAAGGAACGTGTAGGTGAGAACACAAAAATAAAATAACATCCCTGGTTTGATGAAGAATGCCTTAAGCTTCATGAGGACCGAAAACAAGGCAGGCATCGATGGCTAAGTAATAAAAGCGAGGCAGATACCAACCACTACAGTAAAGAGACACGAAACGCCACACGCGGATTCAGAAACAAAAAAGAGAAAATGACGCAGAAGATTCAGGAGATAGAGGAAAACGGGAACACAAATAACATACGAGATCTTTACAAAGGGGTAAACTCGTTAAGAAAAGGTTGCCAGCCGAGGTTAGGGATGAACGCGGAGATCTTCAGGCGGATCCGACTAAAGTTATCGATGTGTGGAAAGGTTATTTCGACAAACTTCTTAATGCACACAACAGAGAACAGAGGAATTTGAAATCTATACCGCAGAACCGTGGACACCCGAACCTAGCGAGATCGAGGTGGAAATGTCGATAAAGAAATTTAAAAATTTCAAATCACCGAGAATAGACAATATTCCAGCGCAATTAATGAAAGCGGCAAGAACGGCACTAATCAAGAAACTGCATAAATTGATAAATGATGGAGAAAAGATGAGCTTCCAAAGGAATGGAAAACTCAATAATTGTTCCAGTTTATATAAAAAAGGCGATAAATCGGACTGTAATAATTACCGCGGAATCTCGTTACCCCCAACAAGTTACAAAGTATTGAGTAATATACTGCTAACTCGCCTAAGTGTATACGCAAATGAAATAATTGGATATCACCAATGTGGATTTAGAAGAAATAGATCCACGCTGGACCAGATTTTCGCCTTAAGACAAATCTTGAAGAAGAAATGGGAATATAATGGGACTGTTCACTAGCTAGTCATTGATTTTTAGAAGGCTTATGATTCTATTAAAAGGGAAAAGCTATACAGTATCCTGGTACAGTTTGGAATTCCGAAGAAACTTGTTCAACTTCTGAAAAATGTGTCTCAGCGACCCCATAAGCAGAGTACGGATAGGTAATAATATGTCAGATAGTTTCAAGATTCGCAACGGATTGAAACAAGGTGATGCCTTGTCCCCACTAGTGTTTAACTTTGCGTTAGAATATGCGATTTTAAAAATTAAAGGGGACAAAAAGGGACTATCATTGAATGGTTTGAATCAACTGTTGATATAGATTTAATAGGGGACGATATAGATGCACTATAAAGTAACACCGATGTCTTAGTAGAAGCGTGCGATGAGATAGGTCTACAGGTAAACATAGAGCAAACTAAATACATGATAAGCCGAAACACATGGAATAATGGAAATAGATACATAACAATTAAGAATGAGAACATAGAGGATGTAAACAAAGTATACTTGGGAGTATATGTAACAAGTAAAAACGAGATAAGGGAAGAAATAAAAAGTCGTTTAGTATCGGGCAACGCATGTTTCTATTCAGTCCAGAAACTGCTAGCCTCGCAATTAATATCAAGGAAGTTGAAATCGAAAATATACAGAACGGTTATTCTGCCGGTAATTCTTTACGGCTGCGAAAGTTGAAATACGACCCTAGAAGATGAACATAAGTTACGAGTATTTGAAAATAAGGTTTTGAGGAAGATATACGGTCCGAAACGGGGCGAGATGACTGGAAAATGGAGGAGACTGAATAATGAAATCACGATGATTTAGATGGGCAGGCCATGTAGCTCGGATGGGAGAAAAACGAAGATTATATTCCATCTTGATTGGAAAGCCGGAGAGAAAGAGACCGTTGGGAAGACCGAGACGAAGTTGGGAGGATAATATGAGAAGGGATCTTCCAGAAGTAGGTGATTGTGCTGAAAACCGGCTTGATCTTGCTAGAATCCTATGGAGAACGTTTGTTTCTGCGGCGATGAGCTTGAGAGTTCGGCAAGCCACACAGTAAGTAATATAAGAATAGTTTAAAACATATATTTTCTTTTCTTTTTATCCCAACCGATTAATTAATGGAGGCCATTTTTGTATTGCAGCGCATGCCACAATTTGAGTTTGCAGGCTGTTACGGAAAATGTAATATCTCCGGATTGGTTTATCAAAATCATAGAACATTCAAACAGAAACATTTTTTTTCCTTTAAAGTCTGTTTGATAATTTTCTGTATGAAAAGCCTAAAACGTAATCGAACTGGTCAAAATGGTATCCAAATATATATGTCGACATTGAAATAATTCCGGTTTTCAGAATGCATTTTCGCACGGAAGGGACTGAATGTCAAAGTTGATTTTTTGTACACTATTACATATCAAAATTCATTTGAGGAATGCTAACCTAAGATTCGTTTAAAAACATATTAACATAAAGATTTAATTGTCTTTGGAGTACGAAATAACGATAAGAAACTTGACAAATGTTAAGCAAGCACACAAATGTTCATTTTTTGCGTACAAGGGGAAGGGGTTCTAAAAAGACTAAAAATCCCTTTCGGTAGGCCTACAGGCCGAGGTAGATTTCGAAGTTTCACTGGGAGCCGGGGCTCGCCCCCCAACTTCAGTGCTTTTGAGAGGATGCGCCTCCTTTATGTTAACCAAAATCTCCCTGCAGCACTACACCACCACGGAGTACATCTTCACCCTCCCACGGTTGGCTGCGCCTCCAAAGGGAAGATCTGCCCCATTTATTGTAACCTACTCTTGGTCATACACCTTCATTGAAAATTTCGTTTCTCTACCTTCAATGATTTGGAAATTGGGTTTTTGGGGCGGCCATTTTGGATCCAAGTTGACGACTTTTTGAAAGTTTTCTTCTTTTGTCGTGACCTACTTGTGATAGTACAACTTCAAGTAAAATTTCATTTATCCAGCTCAAACGGTGTGCAAAATGGAATTTTGGGCGGTCATTTTGGATCCAAGATGGCGACTTTCCCCAAATGTTGTGATATTTCCCTAAGCTACTCGTCATAATGCACCCTTATGCCAAATTTCGTATCTCTAGCTCAAACGGTGTGGAAAATGGATTTTTAGGTCCACCATTTTGGATCCAAGATGGCGTCTTTGAACTCATTAGGTAACATTTTCATAATCAAAAAGTGATGTTGTACCTTTATGCCAAATTTGATTTCAATAGCCCCAGCGGTTTAGGCTGTGTATTCTATACAACAATGGGTTCGGCGGCCATTTTGGATTCAAGATGGCGACCGATTTTGCTCATTAACGAACTTAACCGAGCTATTAAGCCTAGAAACAGCATATAAAAATTTGGTTCAAATATCTTCAAAATTATGGTCGCTAGCGTGTTAATATATAAATATACAGTATATATATAAATATACACTTTCATCTCTCCCAACCCGTTTGGTCAGCGTGGGAGCAGTAGACCAACTCCTCCCTTCAGGGAGAGATCTCATCCAGTAGTGGATTGAATATGGCTGTGATTTATTATTATTTATACACTTTCATATCGTACCGATCTCAATAGGTATATTTTTTTCGAAATCTACCTAAAAATGTGCTTACATAATAGTTGAGCGCTCCAAATACACAGTAAGCTTGACTGTTACCCTGATATAAACACATTAACTCTAATATATCTGTTTAAACCGGTGTGGAAACATGGAATATGTAAACAACAATTAAAACTGCTTTTACAGAGAACTGCCAAGCACACTCAGTAAGCACTCCAAGGATTTTTTGCTTTACTTTGTTCGATCGGAAGGCTCTCGATCCCAAGTTATAATCAATCTCTAAGTTCCGCACTAAAATTTCTTAATTAACCATTCTCGTTCATTTACATTTATTTTATATACAATTGACGGCTAAGCTTCAGGCCAGGGCTAACTTGAGACCAAATCTGATTTTGTGTACTCTCAGGGCTAACTTGAGGCCAAATCTCATTTTGGCCAATGAGAGTACACAAAATGAGATTTGGCCACAAGTTAGCCCTGGCCTGAAGCTTAGCCGTCAATTGTAGAACTGACCCTAAATGGGCAGCTAGGGCCCGAGTCGTCACAATTGGAAGACGACGTTTCTCACTTAACCAGCCTGCGAAAGTAACGGCCAGGACATTATCCTACGTGCCATTCAGACATTCGCCTGGTGAAACAGAAAACATTTGGAAAATGTCAGTCAGGCTGAACGGATTACACGAAGTCAGCGTGACCGGAACCACTAGAGCACTGGGCTAACGTTTTTGCCTATTGATTCTCAAACATGGCTGTCACTTATGTGAATAAGGTTTAGTAATTTCTTCTGTATATTTAATTCGCTTCTAACAGAATATTTAGCGACGAAAATGCAATATTACCTTATTGACTTTGGATGAAATTGTGCTATATGTAAACAAGAAAACAGATGGAAACATCTCATACACTATCAAATAAACTGAATTAAATTTATGACCTTTGGTTCAGGCTGGGATAGAATAGGGACAGAAGTAGGCAACTGTCTTGTTTAGAGGTACCATCCCGGTATTTGACTGGTGAGACTCAGGAAAAACTTTGGGAAAACCCGTCAGGATGGGCGGTCACTGAATTCGAACCCAAGGCCTTTCGACGACAACGCTGGGTGAACAAAGGGCCGAGGTTGATAAACTCTTCGCTTACCACAAGGAAACTTTTCTGTGGGATTTAATTTGCAACAAGAGATTTTTTCACAGGTTTCTTTGTGAGAGAAAACTGTCGAAATAGCCGTGTGTAAACACTGCTCGAACATGCACCCTTACTCCATTGTTGATCCGTAGCTCGTAACATTCCTCCACTTCAAAATCTGTGTTTCAATGCTGAATATATTGAGTGAGTAAGAGAGAGAGCTTGTGAACGAATTTGTCAGAGTACACGTCACGTTACAGAAGTACCTAATCTTGACTTTTCTGAATTAAAATGCCATGTTAGCTTGTCTTCATCTAATATGGCACTAAAAGTTCCACACGGAATATCATACAATCTTTACATACATGAACAACAACAACTTACCCTTCGACTAAAACTGTCGCAGTAGGCCGCACAGTCATTGACCCGCAGAAACTGAGCAACATCGAATACGTTCCACTCCAGTGGAACAATCTCTCCCGTTTCTGAACTTCCTGTTGCATCTATCAGTCTAGGAATAAATTTTCCCGATGAGTTTGTACTCTGTAAGCAAAGAAAAAATGAAAATTAACTTACTTCATAATTTACAAGTCATTTTATTTACTTACTAAAAAATGATAGGTCTCAAACGAAGTCACAACGAAACATGTTGTCCATTCAGACTGATAAAAACACAAGTCAGGAACTAGTCATTTATTCAACCTTCGATTTCTTTAAACAACGTTTCAACACAAGCAGTATCAATCAGAAGCGTTAACAGATCCGTAAACATAAAAAAGGAAGAAATAAAGTATGTAGGAAATTTCAGACATTTCTGAATGGAATCTCTTCCATTCAGAGAAAGCACAACAGCGACAACTGCGGGTGAACAAACTCAATCACAGCATGACGTTTAAGTAAGACACGAAATAAAGTTGTACTTGATACTTCCACTGGAATTTAAAGTGAATTTTATTTATGTGACAATTTGCAATACAGAATGTAGATCTAATTTTAACTCAGCCACTGGGGTAGGGGGACAATCCAGCCCAACTTGGTGCCGGTTCCAAGCCCGGAAAGATGAGGAGGGTTGACGTCAGAAAGGGCACCCGGTCTTAAAAGCTGTGCCAAAACCATGTATGATGGGTCGTCTTAATGAAGCCTCGGAAAATGCTAGGGCGTAGCACGTAGACGACGCGCAGGGGCTTCTATGAGAAATGAGCGATGGCTACCGAGTCGAGGACGGGTTCGGTTAAAGAAGCTAGTCCAAGTGAGTCTTAGAGTAGGCTCACTAAATGTTGGAACGATGAGTGGAAGAGGAAGAAAGATTGCAGACCCGATGGAAATAAAGTTGAGGATCCTGTGCGTGCAAGAGACAAGATGGAAAGGAAATAAGGCAAGAGAGCTAGGAGGCGGCTATAAGTTGCTGTATAGTGGAGCAAATGAACATAGAAGGAACGGCGTAGGGATTGTTCTTTCAAGGGATCTGTAAGATAGTGTAGTAAGTGTAAATAGAAGGAACGGCAGAGTGAGTATCAGGATATGCATGGGTGAAATGATCAATGTAGTGTGTGCGTATGCTCCGCAAGTCGGCTGCGAGAAAGAAGAAAAGATGGAATTCTGGAAACAATTGGACCATGAACTTCGCAGCGTACCCCCAGCGGAAAGAGTAATTGTGGGCGGCGACTTGAATGGACATGTAGGCAGAAGCAAAGAAAGCATTGAGAGGATCCACGTGATGGCTAAGGTGTGGGAGATAGGAACGAAGAAGGAGAAAGACACTTTGCAACGGCATTCGATCTGGCGATTTGCAATACATTTTTCCAGAAGAAAAAGGAGTATCTCTTAACTTACAAGAGTAGTGGAAAAGAAAGTCAAATCGATTTCATCTTGTGCCGAAGATTAAGAACTGCAAGATCATAAATGGTGAACGCGTGGCCCCGCAACACAAAGTGGTTAGTGTGGACTGCTCAGAAACCAACAATCAACGAATAACCGAATCTGCGCTAAAATATTTCCTAGTACAAGCCTTAGCCTCAATAATTCTTCTTCTAGCCGTCGTGATACTATCATTCCATAACCATTTACTAACAAATATTGGTAACTTGATTATAACAGCTTCTCTAGCTCTCAAATTAGGAGGAGTTTGCAGGTAGAAATAGGAGGCCGCGCCAAAATTAGATGGTGGAGACTGAAAGAAGAGAAACTAAGAAAACTGTTCAGGGAAGAGGTTATCGAAAGAATAAATCTGAAAGCAGAGGATGTGCAAAAATGGTGGGATGTGAACAGTAACGGCCGCAGATAAGACTTTGGGTAGAACCTCTGGAAAGAGCCTCCCTGCAGGAAAAGAGACGTGGTGGTGCAATGAGAAAGTGCAAGAAGCTATTAAAGCGAAGAAGAAGATAAATGTAGCTTCAAAGCGGCTAATAAGGAAGTAAAGAGGGCAGTGGCTAGAGCAAAAGCGCAAGCCTGGGATGAACTGTATGACGAACTTGAAACCAGATGGAGTGAATTATACAGGTTAGCAAAAACCAGAGACAAGGCAACAAAGGATATTGCCCGTATTAGGCAAATTAAGAATGGCTAGGCATTAGTGCTTACCGATGAGGACAGGATTAAAGAGAGATGGGCCGAATATTTCGAAACGCTCCTAAATGAAGAAAATCCTAGAAAAGTTCTTAGCTACGGAATAACAATCCTGGACCAACGCCAACAATAAGCCGAGTAGAAAAAGCAGTAAAGAATATGAAGACCGGAAAAGCTACAGGTCCTGATTGTATACCAGTAGAAGTATGGAAGAGTTTGGGACCAGAATGTATAGATATTGTATGGATGATGCAAAAATCTATGAACAAGAAAAAATGCCGATTCAGTGGAGAGAGAGTGTTGTTGTACCAATTTTTAAGGAGAAGGGAAATATACAGGACTGGAAACTATAGAGGAATCAAACTAATGTCACACACGATGAAGATTTGGGAGAAAATTATAGAAGGAAGATTACGAGAAGAAACATCAATAGAACAACAATTTGGATTTATGCCAGTAAAAGTACAACGGATGCAACTTTTATATTAATACAAATATGGAAAAGCAAACAGGATTGCATATGGTCTTTATTGATTTGGAGAAGGCCTACGACAGAGTACCACGTCAGGAAGTATGGAGATGCTTGAGAGAGAAAAGAGCGTCAGAAAAATATGTAAGGATAATCCAAGGTATGTATACAAGAGCTGGAACTCAGGTAAGAAGTAGTGTGGGATGGACACGCCAAATCCCTGTTATGGTTGGATTACACCACGGTTCAGCCTCAAGCCCGTACCTCTTCAACGTAGTCATAGACGTTATAACTCAGGATGTGAGAGATGAAGCCTCCTGGTGTATGATGTTTGCCGATGATATTGTACTATGCAATATTAATAGAGCAGAACTTTAAAGGAAAGCAGTGTTGGAGGAAGTCTCTGGAAGATGGAGGCCTAAAGATTAGTAGAAAGAAAACTAACAAGGAAGGGTCACGGTTCTCAAACACACAAATCCTATTCACACCTAATACATCGCAAGCAACATAACGAGATATGTAGATTACCAAAATTTAAGGTACCATAGTCCAGGGGGAGGGGAGCTAGGGGCTCCGGAACTTCGAGTGTCACAAAAACGTATATAAAGGCAGTAGTGAAGTTGTAATGGAGTATCTTGAAAACGGGAAAAGTAATCAAAATAAAACTTGCACAACATATAACTGACCACAAGTAGTAACAAAAAAACATACGCAGTGTTGTCATCTAGGAAGCAGTGTTGCCAACGCAGAACAAAGTTACAATTTTTTAAATAGCATTATATACCAATTAATGCAGTGGAAAAGGAAATGGAGAAGTGATGTTGCAAGAAGAACGATTCAATAAAGTGAAAAGTTTTAAATATTTAGGCTCAAATGCTGCTGGGAATGGCGAAATTGGAAGAAAGTAAGTGGCGTTCTCTGCGACCGCAGAATTACGGCGAAGAATAAAGGGATGATTTACAAAACAGTGGTTAAACCAGCGATGTTGTACGGAGGAGTAACATGGCCAATAAAGAAAGCACAAGAAAGGAGATTAGATGTCACCGAAATGAGTGTGCTACGCTGGATGTGTGAGATAACAAGAAGACAGAGTGAGTAGAGATATCTAAGAAGATACAAGAAAGAAGACTGCATTGGTATGGATATGTAATGAGAACAAATGACTATGTAGTCAGAAGAGTGATGGCAACGGAAGTGAAGGGCAAGAGAGGTAGAGGGAGGCCAAGGAGGGAATGCATGGATAGGGTTAAGAAGGATCTCGGGGAGAAAGGTCTGTCGGGGAAGAAGTTTAGGACAGGGCTTTGTGGAGACGACTCATCAGAGGAAGAAGAACGTAGATCTAATTTTATTCTTAAACTAGCCAAAGCACCCACTCGTTGGTGTTGGGTGAGTGCGCTGGCAACACTAATAGTTGTAATACTACAACTGTTACTACTAATACAACTACTTTTACAACATTAAATCTATATACATAAAAGTGAATATATCCTGCATGTTTATTTGTGCTCTATCCAAATCTACATGCGCATCAATTTCTACGAAATTTTGCATACGTGTTTCTTGAGTCCCGGAATAGAGTATAGGTATATTTTAAATCACCGGAAGTGACCATCTAATTAAAAAATTCTAACTGATAACAATGAAAAAATACATTGTTCACAAGTTTAATAAAAAAATTAAATTAATAAATACATATTTTATTGAAATATAGGTCAGTTAATTGTAACGTAAATTTTATGTATAAAAATACGTAAGGTATGGCTAACTAATACTACTACTATTAATAATAGTCATTATTTATTGTAGTATTACAGTAGTAACAGTATTATTAGCAGTTTCAACAATATTAGTATTTCCGGTAATAGTAGTTTTATAACTATTAATGTTGCTAACGTATTTTACTCACCCCGAAACAACGGGCGGGTTCTTTAGCGAGTTGGTGGAGCTTCTAAGCACGGAACCTACAGTTCTTGGTAAAGGGGGCTCCGAACCACTCCGTTCAATGGATCCCGGCTGTTGTTCTAGCATTAGTAGTGGTAGTAGTAGTAGTACAATACAAATGTTAGTGTTGGCAACATATTTTATTTATCCCGCTCCAAAGGGCCATCAGCTAGTTATTAATAATATCGTATTTAATCTGATCCAAAGCATTAAATATAAGTATTGTTGGTTTACAACAATCGAAATTTGAAGTCTAAACTATTTATTTATTTCTGACTTAAAAATGGAAACAATGTATTTATTGCATTGTTATAAACAATGAAATTACTGTTTTTACTAATTAATTAGATCGCGGCACAGTGACTTCCTGTGACTTAAAATACATAAAGGGCCTGTGCCTGGACCCATTGTTCCACATCCTGCATACAGTCCCGATTTCGCCCTCTCCTATCCAGCTCTCAAAAAGAAATTGTGACGACGTAGGTTTACGTCAACACACGAGGTAGTCAAAGTTTCGCAGGCGGTTCTGGAAGAGATGCTCATATAAGGCTTTCAGTACGTCTTTGAGGAGTTACAGCGACGTTTGGATAGGTACATTTCCTCCGAAGGCAATTACTTTTGAAATAACCACGGTAATATTTAGTTCCAAGTTAGTACAGAAAAGCAATTTAGAAATTTTGGCGCAAATCCCTCCTAAACGGATCTCCTACAGTAGATATACTTACATTAATATATGATGTGGCAGTTCGTTCACGAGGTAGACTAGGAGGTGGAGGAGGTTGATTTGGTTCCGATGGAACTGGCAACGATTGGTCCGGTCCAGCCGGCTCCTGTCCCATTTCCGGTTCTCGACTCGGAACTCCGTTTCCGTCAGGCAGAGAATCTCCTACTAAAGGAATAAATAAAAATATTGTAATTACATGTTATCATCTTCGTTCTCCTCTTCCACCTATACGTTTTAGATTACTTAGGTCTTAATGTACGTAGAAACGTGTAATAATGTACATTTTACATAACTTGGAGGCTTAAAACACGTAAATAACGGGTGTTAATTTGATTATACAGCCTCCATGCATAATATGAAAATATATATATAATCTCATATTGAATTCTAAAGTATTACACAATTTAAAAGAAACACCTCTACGTATCACCGTGCGACAAAACTATCATTAAAAGTATTTGAAAACTGACATTGAAGCACATCTCTATTATGAAAGAATGAAGGATTTCCCATGTATGCAAGCATTTTTACCTTCCCCATTTCGACTGCATTTTATATTACAGCGAACTCTCTTTTATCTACTCTGAGTGCATAAATTTGTATACATTTCATCTGGAAACCTAGAATTGGATACACGGGCACTATTATAAGAATATTCCCGTTACGCATACTTATGTATTAACTAAAAAAAAAAAGAACGACAATTTTTAGTCTCTTCAGTGCTTCGTCTCATTATTTCAAATTGTGTACATAACGAATTCCCATAACAACAAATGCAAAATAAAGGTAGTTACAAAAGGGCAAACGTTCACAGTCAGCTCAATAACAGAAGTACAAGAAGAGAATGTATTAACTGGACTACAATGTTCGTTGTAAAGTTTGTCTGGTATATTCTTCGATATGAAATCAATTATGTAATTTCCAGGAACTGGAATGTATAATTCATTTAGAAGGCTACGATATACAGTGAGCTAGCAAAACTCATGGGATAGTCACCTGGTCGGGTCCCGGAGGGCAGCGATACGGCGTGGAAGTGAGTCTGCAAGTCCCTGGTACACTTCCGGAGGTAACTGACACCACATAGTCTACAGAGCGGAAACCAATTGCAGCCTGTTCGTGGGTGGAGGATCCAGTGCACGGAGCCCGAGTTTAACGGCATCCCAGATATGTTCGTTGGGGTTCATATCAGGGCTCCGGGGTGGCCAGGTCAGTCGTTGGACCTCCCCTGCACGCACTTCGAACCATTCTCTGACGACATTAAAGCGATGTGGCGGCGCATTGTCATCTTTAAAGACGGCAAGATCGTCAGGGTGTTGAAAGGCCAAAATCGGTAGAGATGGTCTCCGAGCAGCTGACGATACAGCGGACAACGTATCTTCCAGAACAACCAGAGGGTCCATTCCATACCAGCACGCTCCAGACCATGATTGATACCCCACCGCCCTCTTGTCATGCGGGATTCATCGCTTCATGAGATATGTGCCACAGACCGTGCCTCCCATCGGTATGGTACAGTTGATACAATGATTCGTCGGACCAGCTGACGTTAGGCCACTGTTGCAGTGTCCATCCAAGGTGATTGGTGGCAAATGCAAGCCGGAATGTCAGATGACGCGGGGTTAGCAGTGGCACCCGTGTAGGGCGACGGCTCCCATGTTTCGACAGATTGGACATTGGGAGATGTTTCTAGCGCTGCCAGTGTTGAATTGGGCCGTGATTTCTCGCAATGTCGCCCTCCTTTTTCTGTTGACCATTTGTCCCAGGTGTCGCGGTCTCGGTTATTGATGGCGGCTGGACGTCCGGTATGATGTCTGTGACGTGACGCCTTCATCCAGCCATTCTCGGTACACCCTGGACACGATTGAACGTGTGAAGCCGAATTCCTGCACCACCGCCGAAATCAAACTTTCCATGCGTCGGGCACCCAGCACCATGCCCGTTCGAACGCTGTCAACTAACGACATTGCATTTTATATAAATCACTCACACAGCCACTTCCTATAAGGTCTCACACACAACTGAAGCCGTCGCGGAGCCCTGCAGGGAGCGTGGAACACACGTGGTGTCCACCCGCGAATCAGTGACCTGCTATCCCAAGAGTTTTGCTAATTTAGTGTATGTTCAGCTGAGAATACGCATTGATGATGAGACCAAGTGTATTTTACGTGTATTGTATTTTATGTATTCTATCTTGGCTGATGCAAAGACATTGGTGGCTAAGCCAATTACACTAAAGTGTGTGATTCAGGATTTGACGATATAGAAGAATGAGTGTTCTAAGGATCCAATATGACTATATCATCCTGCAGGGTCAGGTTAGCAAGTGAGTGTGATCGAAGGATAATATTTCCCTGTAGTCACACTTAAAGGAATGAATTGGTAGCACTGATGTCTAGCAACTTATAATAGATGGTGTTTTGACTACAGTCAAATTCATATGTAAATACACATAATAGTGAAGTCTTACATTAATGCGTATTCTTTTCTGTATATCTGAGGGTAGACTGCGCTGTATCATAATTTTGTCGAACTACGTTTCCCTAACCACTTTAGTTACGACGACTGCGATAGTTCTGGGGTGTGTTTTAGATCCACCCCTAACATAAAACTAACTTCTACTACTGCAAATAGGAGAGTATGGAAATGTTGGTAAATAGGATGTTCACATTGAAAGCAGTGTGACCATACATATAGAACGGGTTGTCAGGCATATTTTTGGAGGTGGAATAATATACAAGTTTGTCGCAATAATATACTTTGATGTCGCTTTCTGATGCAACTACGCCTACATCATAACACTTCTAAACACAACACAGCATCAGAATATTCACATTTTAAATTGTTTATATCATTTCGTAACTTTAATCTTAAAATCCATGTGGGTTCATTTCTTAAGGTAATATCTATCACATTTTGTAGAAGTGTAAGTTCCCTACTCTTTCAATAAACAAGCTAATATGACCTCTCCTGTGCGCAAATTTCCTAATTTGATTTATACGTCTCGCGAAATCTTATTATGTAAAGCAGTACTTCATCTTCAGACTAATAGACTACCCAAACCTGTCAGGCATACTGTAACGTTTTTCCTCACAGGACAATGAAACTGTTCATATATTTATTTATGTCCTCTAGTCTGTGAATAGCTGATTTCTGCACATTTCTCCCGGAGTAAGTATGCTTAACACCCGAAATGCGGAGATATTTAAAACAATAATATTTTGTATGACTCCTACATTTCTTAACAGTAGGTAGAGGACACAGGGTTCGTAATGTGCGTTTTTACCTATTTCCTTTAGGTATCTTTGGTTCAGGCCGAACGGCCTTGTTGTGGTTACAATGGTGTTACCCCAATCGTCGCTACATGTTAACGACTCGTAGTGGTCACTAATTATCTATAGAAAATTTACCTATTTTTAAAACTTTAGTAAAGCAGTCTAGCGGAACAGCCAGAGAGAGCAAATCGCCAACGATCTTCGACAGATAACAGCTGGCCTTCCGCTATCGATGATAAAAGTGGTGAGTTGGAGGAATGAGGAATTGTTCAGTAATATATCCGTTAACCCAAACCCAACTATTTCATGTTTATGCCAAATCCATTTGTATAAACCTAGCCGAGTACAAGAACAGTAGATGTTTTTCGGAACACATACTCGCACTTGTAGATGTGTATGGAACAAATGCCATATCACGGCTTGATACGAATGCCTTCGGTCACGACAGCACAGCCGTTCAAGAGGAGGAAAACAGGCCGCATGTTTTGTCGCATTCAATATTTGATCCAGGTCAGACTATTGACTATGTAAGCTTAGTGCTACTGCCAACGATCAGAATATCTCACTGGGTCTGTACACAGCATCATTCATAATCAACTGGAATTGAATTTGAATTTATTTTAAGGCCTTTAGGCAACTATGGCTCAGGCCGTATGGATAATGATGGGATGAATTGGTGCAATGAAAAGTGGGAGGAAACAGGAGCACTTCGAGAAAAGCCACGCACACGGTGTTTATGATCAACTGGAATACAGTTATAATGTCTTGCTCAAGAACATTAATACTAATTTCCCCGTTTCTGTATCGATATACTAGTGAGCCAGTAGAACATACAGCTGGATACATATGGGCAATATGTGGTCAGTCCGTGTGTGACAAGACATTACTGGTTATATAAAAGGTAAAGCTATCCCCTGTGCGATACGCACGCGCATGGGGATGTGGAAGTGGAGGTAGCGCTCCACATATTCTCGACCTACGGTACGAAGTGAGGTGCGGTGGTCAGGCCCACACTCGACAGTCTTTACCTTCCCAAGATCCCCAGGAGTATCAAGGACACTGGCACTCAATTTGATAAGAGACGGAGTGCACATCAGAATGGCAGGAAAGGGAACACTGCGAGAAAAATCTCCAGTGTCCTGGCCGCGATTTGAACCCGGGCTGCCCGATTGTCAATAAATGTATTTACATGAGGTATTGTTATCTGGTTTACTAAAACACCCTTGCATTAATGAAAATTATAGATACTGCTATCATTATCATTTACATGTAAGAAAAGCTTACTAACCTCCATGAAATTCTACTAGGACTTTCGTTGCCTGAGGTGGATCTCGCAGAATCCTGTCTGCAACTTTGACGTTCCCAAGGCCAATTCCCTTTCTCTTCATCACAGAGCCAGGTCCTCTGCCCTTCTTGTGTCGTCTTCGAGGTTTCTTCTTTATTTTTTTAAGTGGCACCGATGCTACATTGTACAAATAAAAAAAGAAGAGAAATACATTTCAGTAATTTATACAAACTATGTTGGTATCAGAGGTCTAGAATACAATACACTATCATTCTACTTCCACACTTAAAAGTATTCACTCTTTATTCTACAAGTATGTAGAAGCTTATTTATAACAGATCCCCTTACGCACACACACTCTCTCTCTCAGGCATGTATACATAACACTAAATCCGGAAGTTTGAACCAACTTACCATAAGAAAGTAATACAGGTTCCGCATTTTTCACTTACGTCAGTTGATTAGTTGGCATAATAACTATGTGCTACCAAGTACTTAGTTAATTCGTTAAGTGCCAACATTTTAATTGCTGGAACTTACAGAAGAAATAATGAATTCGATATATGTTTTTTTTTTTTGATACTCAACGGGTGAAACCAACATAATTTTCATGCCGGTTCTGGACCCACTTGGAAACAACAATGAAACGACTCATATTAAGTATAAAACTGAACTTAAGGGTCAGTTCTACAATCGACCGCTAAACTTATAGTCAGCACTACGTTGAGGCCAACTCTCATTTTGCGTACTCTCATTGGCCAAAACCAGACTTTGCCTCAACTCAGCGCTGACGAGAAGTTTAGCGGTCGATTGTAGAACTGAGCCTAAACGATGAATAAGGCATGTTAAATAAAATTTAGTCCCCTTATTAGTTATTTAAATTAATCGAGAATTCCAATCTCACTCAGATTTGAGCAGGAGAATTTCGGCCGACAATGTGAATGGTCACCTTGCTCCCAATACAGTAATTTTATGACTCAACTGAGTACTTGGCCAAACATATTTATCATTTCTCGGCGAAGCCGGTGATCTAAACATCTTAAACAACACGATTCTTAATAAGGTACTTACTCCAGAGTCGCAGCCATCTACCTATGATTACTTCACTTCACCTCTGCCTGTCACTTCCTGATATCGAGAGAACTCGTAAAAGTTCGAAGATATCTTAAACGAAGTCAGGATGACTAATGTAAATCCTGTGTTGAATGTGCTCTCAAGATCTCTCCACGTTAAATGTATAATAATTATCAAGCAAATTAGTGTCATGGGACTGTACATTAGCAATACTTTACCTCCTTCTCGGCGCATGTCCTTTCTTACAGACACTTCGAATTTCCTACGAATTATTTCCTAGTAAGAAAATAATAAGGGATTAGGAATAAGTTCAGGGAAAAAAAATACTATTTACTTCCTTGATTCTTTCCCTCTCGCCTTCGCTTTCCTACCTCGAAAATGATTCTCGCGCCAGTTCGAAGTATTTCCTATGTGGAAAATAAGCCCACAAATGGGAAACCCAACTAACCATATGGCTTACGAAACTCTCAAGTTCGAGCCAGTTTTCACCCTGAACACCTCTCGAAGAACCCTTTTAATACTGTACTCCCACAAATGATGTCTCGGCCTTCCCAATCACGATGGAATGTAAACTTCGTTTTCCCTCATCAGAGCTATATGACCGGTCCTTCTGCACCTTGCCCCATGGTCGCTGAATGATATCACTTCACCACAAGACCCAGCACACGCCACTAACTTGAAAAATTGAGAAAGGAATGGGGGAAAGTAACAACCCTGCCTTAATTCAAAGCAGCATCCAGGAAAATTCACGGAAAACCTAGCGAGCATTTGATTCTAGGTTTGAACTGTGCAACTTCAGTCGAACCACTAATAGGTTCCTCTCACAAAATGTGTATCTTGCGGAAGACGAAATATGACTGGATTACCTACGTCCCTGTATGCACCCTTTACTCACAGTGAAAGCGTTTAAACTAATTTTGGATGACAGGCAGGAAGAAAACTAGCAAAAACTCTCTAAAATTCTTTCTTTATAAGCTGAACACGCAGCTTTGCTCTAAGCTCGTCGCGTCTGAGGGACGTCGTCCCTCGGTGATCTCTTCCGGTGGCAGGAATAAAGAAGATAATGGTCACAAGTTGCCATCCTGGCATTTGCCTAGTGGAACTGAGGAAAACTCAGAATAGCCAGAAGCGGAGCGCGAACTCGGATGTCTTCTCACTGCTGATCCCAAGTTCACAACGCTAACCACTGGATCACAGGAAGTGAGTAAAATAAATGCACTAGACTGAAACTATGTAGCACAACGTGTTACTATGAAATATTAAATGTTTGCCTCTCTCTCCCAAACGTCACACTTTCTCTTACCTCGTCATTTTTTCCCCAAAGTCATTCAACTCTCAACAACATACATCTACTGACCAATGAACTGCATCCGTCTTACATGCAAATATAAAACGCAGTGTCATATATTAGTACATCAGGAATCGAAACGGGACAATAAGTGGACGAATAGAGGACACACACACACACAAATATATATAAATGAATTCAACTTACTAATTACTTCCCACTTCAGTCACAAATCCCGATACGAAGAGCTACCTACACACCCTATACTCTACACGCAAATGAATTACGATTAGCATATGACTGATAATCCGTTGGAAGTTCTTTTCATAATTTTCTGTCTTTCAAGAAAAACTAAAACGTACGTTTTTACGCTTGGCTATAAGTTAAGCACGGTCGCACATCTATTTGATACCAAAGCACGAAAATACAACCGTAGGAGCTCAAATAGGTCAGTCAAACAGCCTGTGATTGCTGTAGTTTAGCTTTGTTCGCTACACCCCCATACTGCTTAGCCTGACCAAGCTATCGGCCACAAGACAAATGTCGAGATGGTACTACAAATATACCATGCAGTTTCGAGGATGTGATCACTGAAGATCGGGTTCTCTGGTGACATTAGGAGAGGCCTCAGAATATATATATTTTTTAAAAAAGACAACTACACCGAGAAAAATGTGGTCATTCTAAATGACGTATCTTTTTGCAGAACATCAGCAGCTATTATATAATGCTCAGCCCAGATGTTAACTTAACTGACCCACCCCGATGCCCAGTAGGGAAAATTACGCTATCCCTCTTTACGGAATTGTTAATTATCTGTACTTCACTTACGGCATCCAGTTAATTCGACAAGAATCACCTGTCCTAAAATTCAGGTGTCTTCACCCTTATCCAGTAGTTTACATAGCCCCCTAGTCAGTCTTCTTTAACTGCGGATCTAAACCCCTTTTTTCCCCTAACCTCGAATGTTAAAAACTATCTTACGTAAAGCGAGCAGTCTCAATGCTTGGCGATAGCTGAATTTGGTTTCCTTACGACAAATACACTTTCCGCGAGCTGATATATCTGCGTGTAGAATAAATACAATAATTTACAGCAGAAATTACAGTTACCACTACTTCTGTTTGATGTTGCTACTTCCCCAACTGCGACAAGCTACAGATGATCCAACTGGCTACTTCTTCTCAACAAATACTTTCAAGTTGCACTACTCAAAACATATTCCACACTCACAAATACAATTGCCGATAATAGTGCGCTCCCTTCTTCTGAGCCCACCTGCAGTCCGTGGACCTTCCAACTTGTGTCCGACGAGGTGGCACCAACCCACTGGATACATATCGGGACTCTCACAGTCCAGCCACTGGTCGTACTCTTCTTCCCATCCGTCGAAATGAATCTTGAGCAAGCGTCCAATGACTCGGGAGACCGTGCCCACACACACCAATCTCGGATCCATAAGATCAGCTGCTTCAAGACGCATACCAACTCGGAAACCATGAGACGGAATATCCTGAAAGAGTAAAAATATTTCGCTGAATACACATCATTACTCTGATGACAATAGCACTCAGAAAGTATATGTTTGGTTGCAGTAATACATCCAGTGACCCATGTTCGGCGCATGCGCCACGTAAGAAGTAACTCTCTTAACAAAAACATGCAATTCGACGAGGAGAACATTTTTCTACAAGGACCTATGTACAAAGAAATACGTAAGCATGCATGTTTCTGAAAAACTAAAGGGGCCCTGTTTTACAGGTAGGTTTCTGCTGCAAACCCATACAGAAACACAGGCTCGGTGCAGCCTGATTTGCGCAGACAGATAAAAGCTTTTATTTATGAAAAGCATTGCGCCAAGATGCACTTTACATAACACTGATCAGAAAATGTGAACACGCTCCACAGAGGAAAGATTTTCACAACAAACTACAAAAATATACTGGTGCTATCACTGAGAAGTGCACAGAGGAATACACAATATAAAAACAAGATTCAAAATGTATTCTCTTTAGCATTCAATGGATACGGTGACCGCTTCAGTGAACTTTTCTATCTCCACACGGAGATAGTGTCACTTTGAGACTTTGGCCCTCCCTGACCAGCATTCAGTTCAAACACCATCATTGTAGGACATTATTTTGTCCTCAATTCTTCTCTTTAAAAGTCATCTTGCACACTTACAGTATAGTAACGTAAAGGGGACTGATATGGAAAAACGAAAACTTTATTGTGAGTTTTAGGACTTTAGAACATCTTAAAGGCAGAGCACAAAAGTTAGCCTCTATTGAAGGTACCACTCCGGCATTTATATTGAGGGGGGAACAGAAAAAATCGCTAGTAGACCATGGCGGTTAAATTACCATACACTGAGTCAAATATCTTTTTACGTTTACGCATTTGCTGCCATTTAATTTATAGTTTCTTTGCCTGTCACAAGTCCAAAGCATGATATTTCTCGGCAAGTACATCTTTCATTGAACTAGTAGCCGTTTTCTAATATGCAAGCTCTGAATTCTGTTGGTGATATTAATGGGTAAAATAGGAGTCTCGATCAGGCTTCCCTCGTGTGCTCATCCGAAATCTATCATCTGAGTACGGTTTCTGCTTTCAAAACAATAAGCAAGTCATTACCTTAGGTTCATTTGCAAATATACAACAGTTCTAGAACTCCATATCAAACTTGAACTACGGTTACTCTCGCATATATAATCACTGTGTATCAAACCATACACATTCCCAGACTATAAACGCAGCTACACTATAATAACACATAAAACTAGCATGACTTCGGGGTGTCCGAAAGGTTAGCGCGATCGCCTTCTGTGCATGTGCTCACAGGCTCAATTTTCGCCTGGGAACACCGAGTGGTTCGGAGTCTACCAAAAAACTGTTGCTCCCCTCTTTAGCTCATCAGCCAGTTTATAACGTTAATAACAATTCAATTAAACATAAAACTAGCACTTTTTAAACTCTAGTTGAGCAATATTACATCTATTAATTTTATTTGTCTGAACTGACATTAATTAAGAGTCCTAAACGAGCTGGTGAACTTCAAAGGACCGGACCTACAGTTATTAGTACAGTGGGATCCGAGCCACTCCGTTCAATGAACACCAGGGAGACTTGAACCCGTGACCACGCGTACAGAAAGCGAGCGCACTAAGCTCTCGGGTTGGTGAAGCTAAGGCCAGGCAGCTTTCTCTTCCATATAGCTATTTTTTACTGTAATTAATTTACTTTCTTTTTTTTTTTTTTTTGCATTACACTAAACTGCTATAACCTACATGCTATTTACAGTACATGTTCTAAGAAAACTAAAAAGATGTACAGTTGGATATAAAAAAAAAAATGGGTCATTATACGAGTTATATGTGGTAGTAACAGGATTAAGAACTGCCATGCTGAAAAAGTAATACTATTGTCACGTGCTCAGCCCAAGTAATCCCCGTCGTCAGATTTTCTGGCTTTGGAGACCGGACTCTGCTACTTTTTTAATTTAAGCAGCTCCCCAATTGACATCACGATGCTGGGTGAACACCGAAATTGTGAGAACCCACCACAATAGATCCCAGGACCGCTCACAAGAAAAGTAAGATGGTTAACGACTCGACTAAACAGGAGTTAGAATATACTAAAACTGAAAGATAAGTTCACATCAAACAACATTAATAGCAATAGAGACAATGAAAAGCGCATTGGTGGGGACATTAAAACCATGAGAAGAAGTGCGAATTCAGCTTATTATCTCATTTCGTAAATCCGGTACTGATTTTTTTTTTTCGTCCAGCTCGTTATTCCGCGCCCAATGTTACGAACATGTCTTGCACCAGTTAGATAAAACCCCAAACCATAATCTCATTAACATAAGAAATTCATTCACACAAATATAACAATACTAACAAAAATGCAAATGTGAGTTCCAATCAGGGTTGCCAGGTATTACATTTTTATTTATCCCGTTTTACACTACTTGCTCCCCCGTTTTTTTGTTGTTTTTTTCCAGCCAAAAATCAATTTTAAAATGACCGCGAAAATGTAATTTAAAGTACAGCGATAAATGGCTCTGCCAGGTATCACCTTTTATTTAGAAACCGTTGGCAACAAAGAAAAAAACATGCAGTTGGTGATACTGGTTCCGCAGGAAATGTTTCATATTCTTTCCGTGGTTGGCTTGTGTTCTCGTCGGCCATTTAAATTACGTTCGAGCTACATGTAAGACGTGTCTTATATACAAGAGAAATTCCAAGTTTTGAAACTAGCAGCACGAGAAGTACAGTATAACAGTTAATATTACTGTATACACGCTAAGCTGTACGTAGAACAAAAGTAATTAAAACTTTACCAGTTCAGCATTTTAAACAAAAATTTTACTTCATTAAAAAAATTAAACTAATTATGAAATGTGCTTAGATTCTAACAAATAATATCTGTACCTGAGAGCTACAGGCGTGTAAGTCACAAATCCTTGATTTTCCACAAAACAGGAAAAGAAACTAGTAATTCCTTTCACACAGAAACTAAATGGACGAACTATGTGATAGATTTGCTTTTTTAAAAATTATTTAACAAGAATCATGCAACCATTGTGTAAGGCCTTCCAAATACTGTACAAAACTGCATTCATCACGTTTTGGCCAAAATTGGACTTACGTGGTTTTAGCTCTAAGATATAGATATTATTGTATATCTACCGAGCCGCCTTAGCTCAGTGGTAGAGGGTTGGCGTAGCATTCGGGAGGTCCTGGATTCGATCCCAGTGGCCGACCATCCTGACTGAAGGTTTTTACAGGGTTTTCCCTCAGCCACACTAGCCAAATGCCGGGGTGACACCTCTAACATAGGCTCTGGCTGACACCTTCCCGAATCCTTTCCCCTCCCCTATCCCGGCCTGAGCCTTAGACGCCTAAAGGCAATAAATAAAAAAATCAAATTCACAAATTATTGTATATCTGTACACGTGTTCCTTGTGGTAATGTTCGCTGCCTTGTAAACAAGGGGTTCAGGGTTCGATTCCCAATCGAGACACAAGTGCTTCGTAATGTACTACGGTAAACTGAAGGTCTCGTCCTTAGAACCTCATCTACATCCGATTGAAGGCAATGGCAAACCACCACCGGTTCCCCTTGCCCAGGAACCTTCGAGCAGAACACCCATTATCATATCTGCACAATCCCATGTTCCACGTGTTAAAATAAAACAATTTACTTGGAATTCGTCCTTAAAAAAAAAGTTCTTACTTACCCTGTTGAACAACGCTATGGGTGCAGTTACTGCGTTTGTTTGTTCCAAATACCTACTCCACTCAAAGTCGATTTCATAACCTTTTGGAGGCGTTAGAGGAATACTATTAAGTTCACAGAAGCCAGCTGGGAACACACAAGGAGATGAGGCGTGGTAACAGAACCAGTCTGATCCCGTCTCATCAGAGTCGTAACCATCGATTCGAATCATAATATAATCATCCTTTAACACCTGAAAAACAAAACAGAATATTCTTTAAGATATAGCTCTATTTCCAAATTGTATTTCATGTTCTTATAATTTTTTTATAACTAACTTTTTATCTACTTGACGTTCCTGGTGTAGCCTCCAATCTTTACATATTAATACCTTGACGTTTCGTAGTAGATTATAATTATTTGCATTTGAGAATACGTAGATTATTTTCCATTTCAGTTGCCCACACTGCTGCGCGGGAATTTCTCGTTCCTGTATTTTGAAGGAGAGTCTGGGCGCGGTTTCCTGATTCCTGTGTCAACACCACACCTTAGACTGGACAGTTAAGTACGAGTTGTATCAATCATGCTATATAAACAATAATGTAAGTCAGCACTTCTGCATAAGTATGTGCGTGAATTAGGGTTAAGCTTAAATTTCAGTCCCTTAAAAATATTAGTTTTTTAAGATCCATTTATAGTGCAAAGTTCTTTCATATGTTTATATGCAAGTGTTAAGTTCGTGTATGAAAATTCGGGCTTTACTTGCAACACAAACACGACTTTAAACTATATTTTTATACGGGCCAGTCGAGTAACTTTGGACTACGGCCCGTCACGATTCGCCTTTAGCTGTTAAAATCCACACTCATGTCGGGACTCGAACCCGGGACCTTCGAGCCGATGGCCTACCGCCGCAGACCGCTCGGCCGGCAACACAAACACGAAATATGAGGCATGAATCATATTGAAAATATGACCTCCAACCAACACTACATCGCAAGCACTTTGAAAAGGATCTTTTACCTATCCTGACTGAGGTTGTTTCAGGGTTTTCCCCTCAGTAACACCAGGAAAATGCCGGGATAGTACATACAAAAACGCCCTGGGCAACTACTCTTCAACATACTCTCCCCCACCCTATCCCGGCCTGACAAGGAGACCATCAATGCGATCATATCGAAATTTATCCTGCAATTTTGCTAGGACAATCTACGTCCTATCGAGCAGTAATATAAAAAAAATAGCCGCCCATATTAGCTGCAAGGTACCGAGATTGATAAAAGTGTACAAAAAGTGTATTTTTTATGATTCAATCAACAGAAGTCACTTCTGCTTTACTTTCGTCCTGGAATGTAACACTGCCGAGTTGTAACGTCACCTCCCACCCACACCGCAGCACTCCTCGCATGGGACGTATTAAGGGTGTTTCCTCCCCCCCACGAAATAATTATTATTTATGTTGTAAAACAGACAAAAAAATGTATGGATTTTACAAAAAAAGAAAAAAAAACTAAATACGTCCCTGGCGAGGAGTGCTACGGTGTGGGAGATATGACATGTAGCTGAAGTTAGTTTTTTTTAATAATAATTATCCTAAAATGTTCTTTAAGGACTGAAGGAAGGTTTATATGTTGTTTTGAATGTTTTAATATTTCTCTCGAAGCTATTTCTGTATGGTAGGCAATTTGCAGCACTTTTGTAAGTATCACTGAAAAGGAGGCTGCTAGATGTCAGGGATGTCTGTACCTGGCTTAGGCGGGTAGTTCAAAAGACGAAATGATTACTTTTAATCTTCTTTTTATGTATTCGGACGTCGTTAAAGATCTAATTATATTGTTTGAGCCTTGAATTAATTGGAGGACAGTTTCAGTGGATCATCTACATGCATGTAAACAAACCGAAATTGCATTCAAGACCATTCAATGCTAGTCAGTCCAGTTTCCTTCAAAGGACTCTTCACTTATAGAAGGTTGAACGCTCGATACTTATGGTAATGACCTTTCTGGTTCTGAGAAACTATTGCTCCTATATGTCAAAATGGAACTGCAACATTAAAGCTTATGAATACAAATGGGTAACGTTTAAGATTCAAACTGAAATGGTAAACAGGAACTTTCTGCCAAAATTAACAGAGTTGTTCATACATGTATAACATTTAAGATGCTCTAAAAAATATATACTAGCTTGCGGAACAATACACTGAATAAGAGAATAAATCTTAAGGGTGATTTATTGTACAAACAAGCAAACGTTGGGACAGTTTAAGTGGTCGCTGCTCTCATGTGTAAGAAACTTAGTATTGCTTGGATTGTTACTGCCTAGCGAGCGTAACCTAACCATACTATTCAGCCAATGAACTAACACTACTATGGGAGGATCTAACCTTAATTCTTTTCTTCAGACTGTATTCACCAATAAATTGAATGGTGATGATTAAGCTTAAAAACGACTTACTCCTGTGGTAAACTTCCATTATAACTTACTTAGATTTGTTGCAAAAGCATCCAAGCTAGCAGTCAAGAGTAAAATATAAAAAAAAATCCAGTTTAGCACATATTAAGTAATCACTAGTCTCATATCCTATTAAAAACAATGCCTTTTGTTGGGATTTCAACTGTTGTTAACCTTGTTCTTGAATTTACACTTACAAAACATTACAGAAAATATATCTGTGCTGTACACACCAGGTTCAAAGAAATGGTAATTATTAAATCAGATACCATAAAAGCCACATATTTCTTAGCCACAAGTGGGTTAGAAAATAAAGATAATATTGGTCGCTGGCCTGGTGGGAAATCGAAGTCCGGTCTCCCAATTGTCAGTCGAGTGTTCTATTAATTAACCAGGCGACATGACTAAACTGTGCATGTGATTTAGCCCTCGGTCCTCATCTCAACTACCCTAATACTGTTGGTATCGAATAGATACGCATTTCTTACTTCATGTGTTCAAGAGTTTTTCTACAGCATCATGCAGTACACATGAAATAAGTGTTCAACCCATTTCACAAAAATACTTCGCGTATGAATTTAAGGGGAGGGTCTGAAAAACTGGTCGTTGATGTCACCGGGATTCGAGATCTTTCTCACAGTTGTCGACCAGTCTTCCTCTCATTAAACTCCCACATAGATAGCCAATTTATGTGTATATGAAATATTCCTAGGCCGCGGTGGCTTGTTGGTAGAGCGCTCACCTCTGGTGCGTGGAGTCCCCGGTTTGATCCCGGTCTCGTAACATGTGGGCTTTGTGGTAAACTAACACCGTGAACTGGGTTTTCTCGGGGTTGTCCCGTTGCCTCCCACATTCTTCATTCCAGCAATTCACCCATCATCCAAAGTTGCTTTGACCTTCACTTTCAATTCAATGAAGTATTCCTCACAGCTCAGCTGGCCAGTGCGTCAAGTCAAACCTGTATAAAATTTGCAGATAATATCCTCAATAAAAGTAATAATAATATTAAACTGAACTGGATAGCGCAACAGCCCCTGAAGGGTTCTGACCTGTCAAACGGCTGCATTACGTTCAAGTAGAGGGTTACATGGTTATCGTAAGGCCTCTTTCTAGCCGTGTCTGACTTTCGTGACCAGTCCGCTATTTCTTTTATTCAAGTAGCTTCTTAATTGTTCTCGCGATGCTGGGTTAACACCGAAATTTTGAGCCACCACGGGGAACCGAACTCGGGACCGCTCGTACTGAAGTCGAGCGCGCTACCGACTAGGCCACACAGGAAGTTCAATATTATAATGATGATGATGATAGTAATAATAAATCTGTACGTAGTTGGTATTTTAGCAGAGGGGTGAGGACTGGTCCATACTCAGAAATCGGCGGTTAGCCGAAGCTGTGGAAACAAATATTTGGCAAATTGGAGATCCGAGTTCGAGTACCGGTCACAGAAGCAAACATTTTTTTCGTATATTTTTTAATAGTTAAATACTTGTTAGGGTACTTGTATATGTTGGCAGTGTTCTTTCTTTTATTGTACTTAATAACTAATAAGACATGGATGAACTATGGAAGATAAATATTTACTTATGTTGGCGATTAAATCGTTAATACTATATCAAGTGTTATAAAACCGCGTTTCTCGCAAATGTAAGTAAATATTTCATTAATACAGCTTCCCGCATAATTAAGAGTCTTTTTCCAAAATATGGAAATCCATTGCATAAATATACACAGTTTTTTTCAGACCTTGGTGAACTACCGCAAAGATTTTAACTCATCAATAAAGGACAATTTAAAAATAAAAAGATTTACACCTTTACCTCCATGACTGTAGCCACACATATCGCAGACAGATTCAGCGGATCAATAGCCTCTAATTTCATTCCTTTCTTGAACTGCACTCCGGGAGGAACATTAAGTGGTTTGGGCTGAGCAAACAGGTCAGGCGTGGCATCGTCCTTGTCATGGATCTGGAGACGAGTCCTCTCCAAATATTCCTCAGATGCCACAATGTTATGGCCCACTTGAGTTGCCCAGCCCACGGGATGAATCAGAGGAGAATCCTCATGGCACCAGAATCCTAAAATTCAGAGAGAAAAGAAATAAACATACCTAGGAAAAAATATATATATATTTTGTCCTATACTGTACATCTTGTAAGTATTAACAAGTGTACTTCTTTGATTGAATTTTTATGAAATCCTAAACGCTTCTAAGCGCTTCCTTTTACTGGTGGTTTCCTGAGATGGATAAATAAAAACTGGATCAGGCTTTGGATTGCAGGTTTAATATTGAACCAAACACGCTATTTCTTTATTTTCCACGCTGATGTTTATGTAATGAGAATAACTGATTATAATTTATTTATTTCCTCTATACAATTACTCATATCTTACATCAATAATGTGCTATAGCTTAGAACAAATGAATATTTCGATATGACTGATTTCTTATTAAATATTTAGTGCTCACCACGGATCACAAATAAAACTATATATTTTATCGTTCGTCACAACTATATATTAACATACTGCATTACGTAATATAAAAAAGTGCAATCAAAGTATTTATTGTGTAGTGGGGCCAGGGAGCAAAAGCTCAAAAAGTTTAATTTTCGAAACTTTTCGAATATCCATTTTTTTAAAATTACAGCTGTTGCTACAAGTGGATTATTGTATGTACAAATGTGATCTTTAGGAAATCAGTCCTTTTTTGTTTCGTCTAAGTAGGACAATTCCGAGGCAAGCAGTGGTAATTCGAAATGACCCCCTACAAAATTATGCCTAATCCCCGAATATTTCCATATCACTGAAATCTAATACGAAATTTAGAGCTAATCACAAATAGAACTAAATTTTATACCGTTTGTTAATATCAACATGTTGCACTACATGGTAAAATAAGTAAGTTTTAGTGGGAGCCGGGTGGAAGGGAGATCAAAATTTTCTAATAAAAAGAAAACAGTTTTAGCTACTAATAAATTGGTATTTGTTTCACGTAAAAAGAACAAATACGAGGCGAGCAGTGAGAATTTAAACTAACCCTTACGAATTTCGCTAAAATCGTTCGGGATTCTGAGGAATCGGAGACCGGCAACTTTGCGAATGTAAAGTTTTTAATTTTTAATTTAATGATTGTAAACTACCTATTTAAAAGATGCAAACAATGAGTTAGGCATACATTATGCTTACTTCTAAATTAAAACGTATGCAGCGCACAATCTTTCATGCATATTTTGTCTTACGTAAGCATTGCTCTGATCCTTCTCCCGATTGTCAGCAAAAATAAGTAAAGCAACTCCCCCTTGAATGCTTATGTAGTACTTGGAACAACCCTTCTGGGAACAAGAAGTCTGTAGGAGCCCCGTTTGCAGAGTAGGTACTTGAGATACCATGTCATGCCGTGTACAACCAGAATCGTCACTGATGCAGTCAAGTAAATTAAATCAATTTTTTATTTGAAAACATCTGTGACGATTTCACGTTACGGAAAAGACCAACACAATTTCACTTTCCCTTCCCCCTGCCACTTTTTTCCCCCACATATTAACTGAATAACTACTTTAAAACCATTTAAGGTTGAACTTTCTGAATGGATCGGAGTTAGTTCTGTGTAGATTTATCAATTAGAACAGTACTACAAAAATAAAGGACAGCTACTTTTAAACACGCATTCTGTCTCGCCGTTTCAAACACTCAGCCTCAAGGTTCTCACTCTAATAATTAAATGTTGACCACCATATAATAAACGGCTTATTAAAAAAAAAAAAAAAAAAAAAAAATACAATTATTAAAAGAATAAAAGGAAGACCATGCTTACCATTGTCTTCAGGAATTGCATTGTGATATCTCACATGAAGACGTTTCCCAACAATTTTTTGAATTGTTGCCACTTTCACCTGAGAAATACGATTCTTATCTACAACTTCTAAGTTTAAACCACACCTGCAATCACAAAACAGAATCTCAGAAAACATCTGAACACTACACACAATTTAAAACATTTCTGAAAATGACCTACGACACGACTAACTGACCTTACACTCGTGTTTGTAATATTGTAGTATGTATCAGTACACACACAGTAAAACCAAGTAATTCGTGCCTGCAAACCGAGTAGCCGTAGGTCAGTTGGTAGGGCGTTGATAAGACAAGAATGATTATAAAAAAGAAACAAAATGTTTTGCTTAAAAAGTAAAAAAGTTACTCACCAACTTTAGTGCTGCCATCTGTTGACTACATTTTGAACTTTCTTAAAGTACATGCTATGCACCTAATCATGGCACTAATTATATAAAGAGTGAACTAACAGGTTTTTAAAATCTTTTTACGTGAGAATTATCAAATAAACAATTGAATAACGTTTATAGGAGGCTGCCACACATTCAAGTGATGAAAGGCATAGCTTTTTCTTCCTAGTGGTCGATTAATTCAAATAATATCTCAACGAAAACTAGACGTTTCAATACACTGTACCAGTGGTGTAACTAATTGGGTCTTCCCCCCCCCCCCCCCCTCGCAACTTTTAGTTGTTGCGACCTTATTATTATTACTACTACTGAGTCACGGCATCTGTGCCCATAAAGCTCGTGCGCTCTCCCCAACCTCTGTTCTGTACAATATATTGCACAATGACGATGCTACTTAAACTTTTTACTGGATTTTATTTAAATTTTCTGTGGTATTTGGCAGATTTACACAGTGTTTTAAATTAACTGAAAACATCAAAAGGCATAGTGACTCCTTAACTAGTTTAAAGTCAGAACTACGAATGCCTATTTTCATGTTTTTTATAAATTATCGGTCTAGTCATAACTAAATACGGCACTTAATATATTTCGTAGACATTAGCACTACCGTACATCTCCAAATATAAAGCGCATCTTTCTTTCTGCTCGAAATCGGGGTGCGCCTTATTTTCGCATAAAATCTAAGAAGTCTCAAAACTAGTATACAGGTATACCCTTGCGGTATTCACTTCTACCGCTTGCGTCTTACATAACTATATTTCTTCAATTGTAGGTATAAAAAACTTGATTAAAAGTGAATACGTAATAAATTTCTCTCTTAGTCTCGGCCATTACTTTCAATAATGCACATTTAGTACAGACGGTTTAATACAAACCAGTGACCAGGAAAATAAGACAAACAAACTACGCTATCAACAATGCAATTTCGCTACGAGCAGTGTAATAAATGATAGCTAGTTGTGCACACTAAAGGACAGAATATACTAAACTACGGTATTTTCACTTTCTACATACTGTCAAACGGGGTTACTTGAGACAAAAGTGTATATGTATTTTAAAATTGTATTGAGGTACACTGTTGGTCGTCAAGGCTTCGTGTCAATGTAGTACCCTTTTCTCAACAGTGCACGAAGGCGGTAAGTAATTTTCACTCAATTACTACTTCATAGTTTTAAGTTTGATATGATAAAAGAAAAATAATGTTGATGTTGGTATCTAAGTGTGTATTAAGTTTCTCGAAGTTGGCTTAACTTACGACATTGCACGAAAATGTATTTTTCAGTACAACATTTGGCTTCTGTCTCAAGTCACCCCAACCCACTAGGTTACTTGAAACACACAGTATTTATTGTTTTGCAGAATATCTAGAAGTACCTGTATCGCCATTATAGTAGATTTTGAAACTACATGCAGACTGAAGTCCCCCAAGCATCAGCTTCGAAAAAAAATTCGAATAATTTAGTAACTGTGTCAACCTAAATTTTAAAATGTCTCAAGTAACCCCCAGTTGAAAGTATTCGATATTTAGGTGTGCCTTATATTCCGATAATCTTTTTTCTTCCACTTTCTGTATCTCTGATTTTGTGGTGCGCCATAAATTCGAAAATAAACGGTACTTAGGAAGAACGAGTCAAACTCCGTAATGGAAGAAAAAATTCTCATACCAATCAAATAGGCTGTAATTTAGATGAGGGGAAATATCCTGTGAATTTTCATTTTAATTCAGTTCAATCTTCGGTGGGCGAGTGGTAACGCTTGCTGCCTTGTAAGCAACGAATCCCGGGTTCGATATCCGGTGGGAACACAGGTTGTTCGGAATCTCCTTTAAATTGTAGCTTCCCTCTTGACACACATTTTTATCCAATCGAAGGCGAATAGCAGACCGCTATTTGGAAATCCATGTCCGATTGGAAGAAAAAAAATCAACTTACATCACTTCTCCACATAGTCGCCACCCAAATTCACGCATTCACGTTCCGTGGCAAAGGCTTCCGTTGTCCCGCATCAAAGAACGATGTCGCCCGAGTAGTCAGCGACTTGCTGGCTCCATCTACGAGCTGGACAGCGATCACTCAATCTGTCTGTGACGATTCCATACAGAACAAACCTCAAAATTTGTGGAAATTCAGTTTATGAGTCACAATTGAATGTTCTACTTGCCTGAGGACACGGCGGATCAGCGGTAGAGCGCTCACCTTTGGTGCGTGAGGTTATAGGTTCGATCCCGGTTCGTGCCATGTGGGCTTTGTGACGCACAAACACGGAGTGCGTGGGTCTCCTCGGGTTTCTCCAGTATCCTCCAACTTTCTTCATTCTACCAATTCTTTTCTGCTCATCATCATCCATTCAGTCTGAGCCAAAGCTGCCTAAAGACCTTAAATAAATTAAATTTCATAGTCTATTACGATGATACAATATGGTTCCGTAAAGCTTTAGTGCAGGACATTTACAGATGCACGTCACACAAGTGCCTGAATTGTGGGTGGAGACTATGTGAAGAAATTATGTAACAACGCATTTAGCCTTTTTTCTTTACTAGCGAATCGGGGATTGATTATAGAATATACCTCACATATTGGACTACGTACGGTTCGGTTCTGTAATTTTGAATGATCCTACATACACATTGGTGGGCCGTGGTGGCTCAATGATTAGAGCGCTCACCTTTGGCGCTTGGGGATCGTCGGTTCAAACCCTGCTCGTGCCACGTGGGCTTTGTGGTGGACAAACACCGTATGTGTGGGTTTTCTCGGGGTTCTTCCGTTTCCTCCCACTATCTTCATTACACCAATCATCATCCGTCCGGAATGAGCCAAAGTTGCCTAAAGGTCTTAAAAATTAAATTCAATAATTCAAATACACATTGGTAACGAATTGCTTGAAGTTGTAACAAAATAAAGAATATAATCTTTTCTAGCTTAATATACTCACCTAAATCTAGACTTCATACTATCATGGATTTTGCTATAGAAGTTGGAAGGTAACGTCCTGGCTCCTGTCAGCCTCTTTACAAGGAACTCCTTCCAATCATTATACTTATTTTGAATTGCTACAATAGACGAAAGCAGATTATTCAACACACGTACACAAAAACAAAAAAAAAAAAAAGAAACACACACATTATTGATAACACATACACTCAACATGCCAAAAATCATGGAATGGGCACTAAGTATCCTGATAACAGGATCGATCTCTTCTAGCAGACTTGACGTGGCATCAATTCCACAAGTGGATAAATCTCTGGAGGCATGTTGAGCCATACCGTCTGGATGACCGCCCACAACTACCTGGTATTTGTAGGTGCAGGTAAGATCGTGGATGTGAACGAGCCTCCCTACCACGTTCCGCAAGCGTTCGATTGGGTAAATGTTGGTCGAAGGTAGTAATCACACCATTCGTCGGAACTGTAAAAATGCTCCTCGCTTGTTTGTTACCACGAACAAATCTACCCAGAGGTCGCTGGTCACGATAAGGCCCCTTGGTCGGCCAGTGTGCTGTCCACAGTCGGGGGTATTGTTATCTATGAGGTATATCCCGGTATACACGTGCAACTGTCACATTAGTCTGGCAACCTTTGTCATAATTCCCGTCTCCTTGCCATGGTCATGATTGTGTAATCCTCCACCCTCCAAGCCATCACTTGAGGGAGACGCCGATTAACAAAGTACGTACTTCCAGCATTCGAGTGTACATTCACACTCAAATATCATTACTGGTTTAGGATATCCTAACTTTAAAAATTCTGAGGAAATCCTTTCTTCTTAATATAGAACATCAGCAGACGGGACCACGGGACTGAGTTTATCTCAATAATTGATCGATAATTATCCACAATCCACATAATGGAATTACCTTAATAAGTGGAAGTCTGATACTGGAATAAATAATTTAGCGGCCGTAGCTCAGTTGGTCTTCGCATTCGGAAGGATCACTGATTCGAAAGCACCGACTACGCCCTGGTAATTTCCTTTCCACATCCTCTTTTCTACCCTATCACGATCTGAATTCAAAAGAATTGATTAATCCGATATTAGATTATCAGGATACTGGCAACCCTACTTCGTGGATGATGAACTGACTTGAGTGAAGCTAGGGTGTTTATAATGTCAATTCAGGTATTAGTACTTCATATACAGCAGAACCGCGGTAATCCGACCTCCGATGGTTCGACTCCTCGCATAATCCGACTATGCGGAGCTATAGGAAATATGGTGCATTCTTGCACTTATCCTTGAAACACTGCGTATATTGTTGAGTCAGTTAGCGTGACACTTAACCAGTGCGTTCTCGTGCCTTACTTTACTACTATTTTTTGTTACAACAGTGATTTCTGACAAGGTGAACAAACAGGTTGGTTTTTGTATTTTTCCAAATTTTTCTTAATTATCAAATGGATTTCTTTGCACTTTACTGTAACGTATTAAATTTTTTTGCTCCTCTGACAATCCGACTTGTCTTGCGTTCCGACCATGCATCCCAAAGGTGACGGAATAACGGGTTTCTACTGTACGATCAAAATGTAGCACTCGTATTCATCCTAACAAAAGAACATGTTCAAATTTGTGTTCACGATAATCCACATAATCTTCTTGTGGATAGTCAAGTTGAGTCCAGTTCAGTTTAATTTGAACTGAGAGAGTGAGTTACTTACAATTGATAATACTCTACAATAAATAAACTTTAAGGAACTTTTAGCACACTCAGCCCCTCCCCCTAATTCTACAATCTAACATAAAATAATCTCCCAAATTCACTTCTAGCTGGCAAAAATGATGAATGCGATGAATTTAAGCAGGGTACAGAACAGGTTGTCCTCATAAGAAGCTCAGAAAAGTGCAGCAGCGCCTTGTAAAGGCAATTACAACTTCTCCCCGCTGGAACAGAAAGGTGCCAGCTTTCATTCATAAAAAGGCATACAAGAAAACTGATAAATGGAAACCCGGTTTAATACATATAATATTGAAAAAGAATCAACAACAGATGATGAGTTTTTTTATACGGAATGTCGATTTTGCTTAATTCTACAATAATTCAAAAATAATGTTACTTACTCTTTGGTGGAATGAGAGGTTTCCCTTGCGTAGCACACCAACCCACTGGATGTACTGTAGAGGAGCAAAGATTAACCCAAAAGTCTTTGCTACTATCCTGACCAAACCCTTCATAGCGCAGAAGTGTTTTGTACCCTACAAGAAAAGATAACAACAGGTTCAAATTTCGTAGAATTCAGTAAGAAGAAACCTAATGCCCTTCCCTTCAGTTATGAGAAGCTGTCTGTAGACAGATTCAGAAACATACAACGACTGTATAACAGAAAATACTCATCTTGTCTTTCTACGTTAACAGTGCATGGCTACATATGGAACAATACAACATAGGAGTATCATATTTCATATTAAAGACGGTCTCAGACCACGAGTTATTCAACATGTACTAGAGACCGCCTAATGTTCACTTCACAATACTATAAAAAGACAAGATTCGTCAACAGCAAATAGTAGAACATATCTTTTTGAATTACCTCCGATCAACTGATAAACGAAAATGGAAGACTGAATTGGAATTCACACAACATAAACCTATTTACCGAACTTTTCCACACTCGTACCTAAAACAAGTACTCCTAAATAAGACTAATAAAAATTATTTTCAAAATAAATATTGGAGAATCCTTCAAAAAATATTACACTAAATAGGAGTGGAAACAGTCACAACTTCCTGAATGTGAATTACATTTATTTGATGATCTTTTGGCATCGTTGGCTCAGGCCGGGATGGGGAAGTATCGGTCACGATCTTACTTAAAGTTCCATCCTGACATTCGCTTGGTGAAATTGAGGGAAAATATGGAAAAACTCAGGATGGCCGGCTACGGGATCCCAACCCGCATTCCTAACCATTGACGATCCGAAGTCCGCGACGTTACTACCGCCTGGAGTACAGAGGCTGGGTACACCTTCCTCAAATTAAATTTTTTAATTTTATTTATGGCTTCTAGGCATTTACGGCTTAGGCCGGGATTGGGGAGGGGAAAGGATTTGAGAAGGTGTCGGCCAGGGCCTATGTTGAAGGTGCAGACCCGCCATTTTCCTGGTGACTGAAGAAAAACCTGTCAGGATAGTGGCCGCTGGGTACAACTTCCTCGTGTTTTACTCATTAATTCAGTTCTATCATTAACCTGTGGTTCAATGGTTTACGTTCCTGAATTAGGATGGCTAATGAAGAATGTGTGTTCCGAGTCCCGCTGCTGGTCATCCTGATTGAAAGTTTCCAGTGTCACCAGGTGAATGCCAGGATGGTACCTCAATCAAAACCCTGGCAGCCACATTTCCCATCCTACGGCTGGAAGAATAATCGCCGAGGGACGGTATCTTTAAGAAATAATGGGCTTAGGTCCAAGCTGGCTGTTCAGCTCATAAAAGAAAATAAAAAGAAGCGGGATGAGTATGGCTGTGCACAAGACTGATGCTCAACATCCCTTTCGATAAACCAAATCTGTTTCATAACTTTGCTCGCCCTGAGCCAAAGATGCCTAAACGCCATAAATCACTTTAATTTCTAATTTTACCACTTTACGTCTATTTTATTTCTTGGCACTAATATTCGAACAAAGTTAGTATTTCTACAACAAACGTACAAGGAGATTTAATAAGCAGCAAACAAGCGCCTGGTGAACCAAACTGCATCTACGGAGTTGGTTGTTCAACTACGAACGAGCTATATAACTACGAACAAGAATACATTTTGCATGTGTTAATAGGTATTTTGATGTAAAAATGTTGTATTATTCCTGAAGTGGCAAATTCAGCAAACACAAAATGCATTTAAAAATACTCATTTATTGGTAGGCAGGATCCTAATTTCATTAGGGGTGTGTATATACTTGAGTATATGTTGAGTACATGATCATAAAAACTCGGACAACACTTTACTGTTTCGGCCATTTTAATAGTTTTGACATCAGCCTGTTCCGATTATATGAGTACAATGATTCTAAATCCATGTCCCAACCGGGATTTGAACCCGAAACCTGTTAGACGGAAGCCTGATGCTTGACCTTAGGACTATCCAGGTCGGTAGCTGCATGATGAAAAGACGTAATTAATTATCATCTCTTTCAATTTCAAGTTCTTAATATGCGGTTACGTAGTACACAAGTGGGTTTTCTCGGGGCTCTCCCGTTTTCACCCAATCCTCCAATCATCATTCATTCGGACTGAGCCAAAGTTGCCTACCTCTTTTAAGTAAAATTCAAATTACATTGTTTTTAATATGGCACTATCCATCACTGGAATATGCCAACATATTTCCTTGTTGGATATTACGTGGAGAGTTGTGAAGTAACGACATTCTTCATGATTCCACATAAAGTGTCCAAGATATAGATTTTTAACATGGCTCTTACATGATGGACTCCTTACGTATCAATCTGCATACCCTGAACAGCAGTACAGTCGTAGAAAAAAAAAAAAACAAAAAAAAAAAAAAACTCATTTTATCTTACTATGCTTTGCGTCTAGCGTCCTAAGAATTTTTGAATTGCTGCACCCCCTCCCCAGCTAAGTTCCTGAAGCCAGCAGGAAAAAACTTACTTGTTTCGTCAGTAATACCCTAGATTAAATAATAAAGAGAGACTTATCCCGCCTACATATTTTCGTCTGCGCTAAGGAGCACGTGATTTTGAAGCCTGCCGCTAGATGACTCTGGCGACTACTTTCAGTCGCTGATTTTCCAATAGTAGCCACCAAAGCCACCAAACGGCAGGCTTCAAAAGCACGTGCTCTTGAGCAAAAACCCATTGATTTTAGCCCAGACGAAAATAGGTAAGCGTCAATATTATTATAGAAAAGTCTATAATATTATTTAGTCAATGGAAATACTGACTTCCTCATTTAAGATCTTTGGAGAATACAAGCATGATCTATTTTAAATGTTTAAGATTGTTTATGAATATTTGTGAAAATATTACTTTAGCTGGAATTACGAACTTACCTGCAATTTTCAGTACTGTTGCGACCCAGAAAGAGTCTGGAAATGCCTCAGAAAAGTTTTCACAGTCTGTATTCTCTACTTCTACTTTCATTCCAACTATTATATTCTCCCAACAGTCAGCGAGTGGAGCCTACAACGTAGAATAAAAAGGATACTATTAGTTATGCACTCGTAATTTATCTTCCGACAATTATTATGGAAAATAACAAAAGATAAAGATCACAATTCAAATTAATACTCTTCCCTACAAATCCTCTACAGTTGACTTTTATTAGTGCTACGACGAAATAACCTAAATACCAAACAATAATAAGTAATATTTCGCCTAAACACACTAACTTATAACCCTTTGGGGACTATGACGCATTTTGGGTCGTATCGTATCTTAGAAACAGAACATATAAAAAAAATGCTACTACGCCAAATATGACTGGACCATTATACATCACCTTTCCTTGTGGTCATTAGTGGTTTAGTGACGACACAGTGAGGCCACAAACTCTTTCATATTTCCCTCCCAAATCTTTATATATAATGAAAAAAGAATAGGAGGATAAGGTGCTGCAAAAGGGGACAAATATCAAAACGGACCTTATTTAAAAAAAAAAAATCCTCCTCCTGGTGGCATTCCCCCCCCCCCCCACTTTTGTGGGAGTTACGTCACAATCTTATACCATTTTACTTTATGGTTCATTACGAATGCAACGAGGGGTAAGAATGTATACGTATGTAGTGACAATATATATATATACATGTTCAAATTTGCTCGCATCTGATCATATATAAAAATATTCCTGGAAATACCTGTTGAAGGAACTGTCCTGAAACTGCGCCAGTGTATAGAGGTAGCATACAGAATTTCAGAAAAATATAATAATAACAATAATCCCTACGAATCGACCCAATTACGACGCAGCTTTTTTAACTCGAAAAATCTTTTTGGAAAAAAAAAATAAAAAATGCAATAAAGAGCCCCCTTCCCCCGAAATATAAGCCAGTTTATTTCTTGGTCGTAGGAAAACAAACGAGCCCTCAATTACTGCTCTGTTTTAATTAGAACTAGAGCTACTGTCATTTGTAGTGAACCCTGCGCAATGACGAAAAATGTGTCCATCATTACACGGTTAAGGATGTTTTAATATATGCACGAAGGAAAACGGTTCCCTAATAATTCAAACAAACAAGGAATATATAAACGTTTGGCTAAAGTAAATATTCAGTTAGTAACGCAATGTAGTGAGATACAAGATTTCCAATGTGTCTCATGAAGTTCTATGTTCTACGAGCATTTTCCACTACTTTTGATCCCTTTGTACTACAGTAATGGAGATGAAACTTACTTTTAATTTACTTTGGCCTTCGGGCAACTTTTAGGGCGGAACACGGTAGGGGAGAGAATTTTGGAAGGAAATGGTTCAGTATGAACTTAGCATTTGTCTAGTGTGACTAAGGACAATCCTGGAAAAACCTCCAGTCAGGATGGGCGGCCGTTGATAACGATCCCAAGACCTTCAAGATTGCTAAGCGAACGCTCTACCACTGAAACATGCTTTTCAGTAACGTGTCGACCAAACTAAATATAAACTTCACGGAGGCAGCGGTGGCTCAGTGTTACAGTGTTCCCCTCTGGTGCTTGGGGTCGTCAATTCGATCCCAACTCATGCCGTGTGGGCTTTGTGGTGGGCAAACACCGTGTGCGTGGGTTTTCTCGAGTTTCTCCTGTTTCCTCCCACTTTCTTCATTCTACCAATTCTCTCATCATCATCCATTCGGTCTATGAAATGAAACCTTACATTCCTGGACTTACCTACAAATTCACTCTTGTCCATGATAACAGGAAGGGGAATGTTTTGGTCAGGGCCTCAGTCTAAATACTATGTCAACAACAAGATGCGAATATACGTGCCTCCGCAGCACGGTTGACAATCAGTACGATCCAAATGGAAATATAAGATAATTTATGTTTAAATACAATGTATGATCCTCTCGTGAATAAGGTTATCCACGAAAATATTTAAATATCTATCTGTCATTGAGACATTTCTATTCCTTTCAAACAATGCAGTTTTGCTTATTGTCTGTTCCTGAAATAGCAGCTAGTTTTATCTTTTATACTTTTTTCAGAGTTAGGCTTAAACTAATAAGACATTCAATATGTTGCAGTGAAGATGGAAATTAAATTAGCGAAATTAGCAACGCAGCAGATGGGAGTTTAGGAAAATCTACGATGATTTCATCTACTTCAGTTTATTCAAGTTGCACTTGCATTGTGAGTTATCAATTTGCCTGTCCTCTGTTTTATATCGCCTGTGCATCTAGCAAAAATACGATAATTTAGCGAGTGCTGTACTATCCTTACAATGGAAATGGTTGGCAGCCCTGCTCAGAAGAACGATCCGCAGTCGTGACCGTAACTACAACCACTGTGTCTGAGCTCAAATTCCAAAATATTTCCCTTTTTTTTTTTTCAGTAAGGCATGCTTCTTCACTGATTCTTTCAACGTGAATTCTCTATACTGGTATTTTACAACGTCGCAAGTCTACATGCCGTTCCGCCGAACTGTTTGCTGTGACCGTGAGGGATGGGGAAAGCATCGGGGGAGTGCCTATATTCTAGATACCATCCACCATTCGTCTAGTGGGGCTGCGAAAAGTCAATCAGAATGGCACGTGTAAGGGGGCCACGAACATGTACTGCCTTCCCAGTGATTATCCCGTCATGGCCCGTAAACATTTGACAGCAGGAGGCTGGTACTTTCTACAAATGATTAGGTAATCCTGGCAGTTTGTAAATACTAAGAGAAATAGCTCACGTTAGTTAAGACAGGGATTGATTGTTTCTTCTAGCCCACTGGCAGAGTAATCGCTAGTAAAGAAGCAAAGCAGAGTTTGATTCTGCAGTACTTGTATACAATATAAAATTATTAAAAATATATTTTAAAAAATCCTAAGTTCAGACGTCCGCAAAATCTCATATTTTTTGGCTGTACCTTTAGAAAATCACTTTGAGAATAACATTACAAACGAACAATTAATCAGAAGTCCAATCCAAACACTAAACTTAATATAAAAAATTTGTTTATTAATTCAACTTCAGTAATTTAAGGTGAAATGAACACACGATCCTAGAAGTGACAAATCACAATTTACGATCTGGTACTGACGCAAGCATATTGACAGACAGATAGATACTGGAATTTACTGTGTAGTGCTAACTGTATAAAATTTAAGCAGAGGACATCTTAGGCTGTTTATCACAATTTCTGAGTGAGTGTTTGCTAATCTTTCATGCTCCTCAGAGGAGCAACCTTTCACCGATCATAACAACGTACGTACTCACATACTGGAGTCTGTAAAAACGAGTTGAAACTTTTCTCTTTTTAACGTTAGAGAAGATTTAAGACAGTCTGTTAGCTGTCAATCCGTGCGGCGAGTCTAACGCTCGAATCGAGCAGATAATCTGACAGAACCGCGATTGGAGTCGTTGACATCTCTACAGTCCGTGCGCACCTTTTGATTGTATATCTTTATGGATGGAAGAAGTAGAGCGAAGAGGAAGGAAAGCGGACCAAGTGATTGATGTGGGGGATTGTGAACGTTAAAATCCCGTCACAAAGACATTTTGAGAAAATTTCTTTAAGAATTGTCCGCAAAAATTCACCAAAACAGGAACACTGGTGCTTTTATATAAGTGAAGACACTCCTACGAAACAGGATTGTCCTAGAAAAATTTATACTGAAACTTTTATACAAATATGTATATTTATGCTTCTTTAGCATCTTTCGGCAAAAGACTGTCCCAGTGACAGTCTGTATCTTTGCTGCCCTGTTGCACACCCCTCCGTGTTCAAAAAAGCCATAGTTTCCTTTTAGGAAGGAAAAAAATTACTTCACAAGTTCACAATTTAATCTTGGTGCTGTAATTCGTCCGCATCTCTTCTAGAGCCCAACTCGCTACCCAGCCTTCCGCTCCGCTGGATGTTCAACTAACATTTCTTATAGCAATTGGCACAGGGATTGGGAAGTTGCAGGGACCAAGCAAGCCGAATGATGTTTTCTACTCATTTCTCCCCTCCTTAGCTTTCCATTGCTTCCAGAAGGTGGTACTGGCGCGCAATATCTTCACCGAGGCTGCAAAAAGTCCATCATTTACTCGGTTTCTTTCTTTCTCTCTCTGTCTGTGTGTGTGGGGGGGGGGGGGTGAGCGAGCGAACGTGTATGTGTACGCGCGACTCGAGCTTTATGTAACGATACTGGAGTGACTGCTTAGTGTCGAAAGATAAACGCCAGAGCAAATATTAAAACTCTTATATCTACTTCCAGTCTAATCCAATGTGGACCAAATGTTCAATTTTAACTCAATTTTATACGCAGAATATCGCTGTGCGGCCCGTTTTTTATTGTAAGTTTTAATTTCTGAGTTATTCATATAATAGTATACCGTACTCTGCATGTAATAGAAAAAAACTGCAAATAATATTTAAGTTTTCTTGCAAGAATTAAGATATAAAAAAAAGGGGGCGATATCAAGCGTAAAAAGCTGAGTTAGAACTGAAAATTTGGTCCATATTGGTACTGGAAGGAGACAAACGAGATTAAGTGTCCTTTCTGCTTCCTGGCTTCATGAAATTTTTGGCAGCATCAGCAGTCAGTCCAGTATCGCTTTCAGATAGGGGTCATTGCGGGCAACTCATGTTACTTTAGTCGCGAAATCATAATTTTAAAGCTATGGCATTGTATCATGCCATTTCAAATGTTGTGTATGTACATTGTTACGCTCATCAAGTAAATCTATTTATGAGGAAAGCTGCTTCTATAAATAGAAATGTAATATGTTTTTCTCAAATTTGAAAGGCGTGTGTACTTTTTATATGGTAGTTCCTAGCGAGTTGCAGTTTTAGAAACGGTTATCCCGAGTTAGTAATATTCGTTGGAACTTCCTGTCCAGAAGTGTTTCAGGAAGGGGGCCGTTGATCAAGGGGAGTTAACATCAACACCTACAACATCAAGTGCAGACGACGAGACAACAAAGAAAAGAATGAGAACTCCAGAAGAGGAGGATTCAAACAAGAGGCAGAGACAAGA
>JAGDQP010012964.1:18554-48982 GCA_022664845.1 Lepisma saccharinum | reverse complement strand
GGGGGGGGGGGAGATCTGGCGGAATCACTGCATGCCGGTGTTTGGTCAGATTCTCATGCCTTTCATTCATTCTTATCAGCAAATAAAACTTAAGTAGCCACTCTGGTCACAGATTCAACTCCCTTGAAAGATTTATTGAACGAAGTGGCTTCGGAGCCCACTTTAACTTAAAAATAAAACGTAGAAACTCACCAATATATTTAGGATGTTATTAATAATTCAAATCAATGAAGTAGTAACCGTCACGTTTACTGATAAAATCAACCAAACTTGTACATAATATTTAGTCATTAGTATGGAGTTCCACAGGGATCGATGTTGGGTCCACTCTCTTTTATACTTTACTGAAACGGAGTTTATCGACGAACATAAAGTCGCGTTAAACAATTCTCTATGTACAACTTAAGAAACCATTGTCGTCTTAGTAATTACAGTGTTTTGTTAGTCCACAGTAACTCATTCAGCAAGTTACCTTGGTCACAGGCAGTAACGTTGCTTTGCTGCAGTTAGCAAATCAATCTATCATTGAAATACGCATGGAAATTTCTTCTCGTAATTCAGTATAGTCTGGTCTTTCGTCCATGAGTGGAAGTATTTTCCGTTGAACCCCTTTCTGTCCATATAAAGTATCTTCGCCTCTTTTTAGTAGATAACAAAATCATCCTTTGAATGAGGAAAGAATAACCCTGAAATGGAGCAGCAACGTGCTTTTGGTGTAGTGAAGTGAGGTTAGTGTAGTGGCGTATCGTAGAAGAAGAATCGGGGGAGGAGAGAGAAAGGGAGAATGATTCCCGTAGAATAGCATGTGAGTATTTACAAGAGGCTCGTGAATGTCTTCTTTTGAGGAGTCTTTGTGGGCAACGGGATATAAAGATGTACTAGTAGTAGCAGTAGTAGGGGGAAGAAGAAACCTAGAGAAAGACGCAAAAACACTAAAAAGGGGTAGGATATGGGGGGATTGTGTGGAGTGAAGGGGGAGGGTAAAAGAACGCCTTAATCCGATTTTGGGTGCATTTTATGGTAGCCTGGTTTTTCTGTTGGCTTCTTGAGCCACTTAAGGGTCCACAGAAAATGTGGAATAATGGGATAACATGGAAGAAAAATGCAGAGAACATCTCCTCTGAGGAGAGTTTGGAATAGAATCAAGGGAATGGGGGAAGCCAGAGGGTCTTCTTTGGGCCTTTGTTCTGTCTTCGGGAGCATTATAAGACAGCATCTGCTGACCACGGATTTTTATATAAAATATCTTGAATAATATTCTTCTTTCTCTCTCTATTCCATCCTACGCTCTGCTTATAGATATCCAATAATACGTGTAATCTTCATCGTTTCACCCACCCACCCCCTCCTCTGCTAGTTTTCTAGCTAACTTAATTGAAAATCATCCGCATATTCTGTTCGGCGAACAAAGACTTAGAAATGCTATAACGGCTTGAAGAAGTAATAGTTAGTTTCCTTACTTTGACTTCTTCAGAATAAAGCTTACTCAGTTTATTTTCTTAAAATATTTTGACAAAATCCATACTCATTATGAACTTTAGGTTATCCTAATGATCGGATGACGCTACATTATTTGTAATAAACGTAACAAAAAGTAATACAAGGAAAATGTATGAGATGTATTGGATCATGTTATTGAAATATAATACATTCATATTATATTATTGATGATAAATGCTATGTTATGTGTTTTCACTGGTGAGAGATGTGAGGCGCTACTATCGCGTGTAGCCTGCAGGTCATTGGTAGCTTGAAAGACTCATGGGAAGTAAACGTAGCTTGCTTTTGTTTCCTGTAAGAAACGCTATAATGTAGTAGGCAGAGAGTAAGTGGTGTAGCGCATGCGCAGCGATAACCAATCAGTAGATTGTTGATAGCCATTTGTCTTTCAAAATGTTCACAGAAGCAACCGTAGAGGACGCTTTCGGGATAGGAAGTAATCCCGGAATAACATTACTGTATCGCAGTGCCATCTGTGAGCCATATAAATGTACTTTGTGCGAAATAAAAGCAAGGATGATACCTAACCCCGCTACTCTGTCATGGTTGGACAAAATTTGCTTTATGGCCGTTGTGAACATTTGGTGCCGCTACAGGACTAAACTTGATACGCTGCTTTTATCATGAAAATACACATCTTTGAGTAAAGAAAAGAGTAAAATAATTGTTTATCACGGCTTTAATAGCCCGACCTGACTGGCTCCCCCTATTTGTCACTTAATCTTAACAGCATGCTGACGTGGCAATAGCGGAGATACTTTTTATTATGTTACGTTATCAGCAGCCAATCAGAGGATTGTTGTCTTCTGTTGGAGGTCGTCTTGAACGACGCGGCGACCTTAAGAGTTTGTCTAGATTTTTAACGATTTAATGATTTAAAAAGAACTACTTCTCTGATCTAGTCATCACGGAAGAAAAGATCTTACTTTTCTGAAAACCAATTTTAGACATTTATTGAGAAAGGGAATTATATGTGCTTCTTCTTTCTTTACACGGTAATGCTTACAGTGATAACGGTGTTGAAAAATAATATCATTAAGTGTTTCTGAAAACTGTTTTGATAAACTATTGAAGCTGTTCTAGTGGCCCTGACGTCTCTATCGATTTTTAAAATTATTTCTGTAGGTCGATTTCTATTTATTCCCGTGTCGTGACTTTTTCATTGTATAACGTCTACTGAAGTGGCAAGTTTGGACGACAACAAACCAGACACTGGCATATCCATTTAGTAGATCTTCACGGGCCACTTGTTCTCTTAAGTCAACCAAACAGCACGCACACACATATATATAAAAATAAACACAGACAGACACACACACAATAGAAGCACACGCAGACTCACGCACGTTTCTTATTTGAAGGTGTCCTCTCTTTTTTTTTTAATATTTATTTAAATGACCATATAATGGATGTAGAATGACTTTCGAAGAGCCGAGGAAAATTCTTTTACCTTTTCATCGGTAACATCACCACGGTGACTCGCTGCAGTCAGCCACTCAAGTGAGTCAACAGTGTTGGTCGGAACTTCTGAGGTCATCCAAGATTTTTTTTTATGTGTTGGGAGGGGCATATATGTAAGGTTTTTTTTTTTTTTAAAAAAAAAAAAGAAGACCTTAAAAGGACCAAGAAGCTTTTCTTTTAACAAGGATGAAGAAAAAAGACCCATCATTTACATTTTTCTGCTCAATATTTGATTTTAGTATTCTTTGGAGACAAAAGAAAGAAAAAGAAGAAGAAGAGAAAAGCAATCACATCCATGCTTCAGTGCCTGCAAGATGCAGCCAGAGTCTGAGAGCCATTAGAGCAGAATGCCAAATAACTCAGCCAAATATTGACCCACTACCGCCCCTAACGGAATAAAAAAAAAGATAAGGACTATAAACGTGACCTGTCTGTCTCTTCACCTTCTTTATCGCTGTCGTGCCTCTTGTTATGAAAAATGAAAAGTACGGGAGATCAGGAGGCGGGGGGGGGGGGGGGACGAGGTAAATTATTAACTAAATAATCTCCTGAATTCCTTGAATTTTTTTGTCATTGTCTTTTACCATATCTTTCTGCTCTTTCCGTTGTACTCAGGTAATGATGATGATGACGATAAAATTATTATTATTATCATTCATTATTTTACTTGAAGCAGTTTCGGTTCGTCATCCATAATTTTAAAAATAACATTGACACTACTATCTTCAAGTTTGAATTTGAATTTAAATTTATTTACGGCCTTTAGGCATCTCAGGCTTAGGGGGGGATAGGGTGGCAGAGAGGATGTTGGAAGGGCCTAGCTTCAATGTACCATCCCGGTATTTGTCTGGTATGGCTGATGAAAAAAAAACACTGGGAAAACCTCAGTCAGCATCGCTGGATGCTGGGTATTTGCATGTATTCATGAAGTCGTTTCCGCCATGGATTAGTAGTTTTGCTTCGATCCCGGGTGGTGAGATAAGCTGTTTACAATATGCTTAAAACTGTAAGGCTCGTTCTTAGAATATTAACATCATCTTTATTCCGAGGGAAGACAGTGACAAACCGGTGTGCAGAACACAGTTTGTATACAAAAAGAAGTCACTCCTAAGCTTGTTCATAATTCTTCCGTAGAATGCCAGCACATGATTAGCCAAAGTAAATATATGTAAGTTCGAATATGAGCCTGAGGAAGCCCGTTAATAACGTATGCCCTTCAAAGTTAATATAGACATGGGATCTAATTACTGGTTATTAAAAATGAAAATTAAAGAAAAATATGGAGGGGGGTTCTGAAGAATGTTTTTTATTGCACGTTGCAACTTTCTGGTTTTATATTGTTCTCTTCGACAATATTTTTTTAAAAAAATGTACATAAATGCACTTTTACGAGGTTACAATAAAAGTTGTAAATAAATCAAATGGTTATGTAAATGGTTTTATGGTTTTCCGTCGCTTATGACAAGTTCATTATTGTTTAGTTACTAACAACGATTTTTAATAATAATTTAGTGTTACTTAACAGATATTTGCTGTAGTGAGTAATTTGTAGAAGAAAAAAAAAACAAGTTTCGAGATGGTGTCGTCAAAAAGTTCCCGGAATTCATAATCAGAATGTATCGAAAGGAAGTGTTTCTGTTGGAAATCTACCCACCCACTTCCGAAAAGTTTAGTTTCGTATGGGACTACAAAGGAGCTGCTGCATTCGTTTTGATGGCTTCGATTTTTAGGTTGAAACATTCTCCACGGAGCCCTTTGTGGAGATTTGGCTCAAGCGCGGGACACTGGGCATGTGTCAAAAAGCCTAATTATTCAGGAGAACGAGATAAAGTTTAAATTTTTTTAAACAAAAATACGTCCTTCGACCGATAAAAGAGAATTATTTTTCTTCATTGAAGATTCAAAACTCAGAAAATTGAAAAATAATGACTTGTGCCCTTTTGCTCGCGCACGAGCCTAGTATGTAAGCGGCAGATCAGGCAGATAACGCGGCTACAGTACCAGAGGGATGAGCTTCTCATTCAGGAAGATATCTTCTAAATTGCTATATATTACGTCACGCCCAGGGCAGATCCTCTCTCTCACGACTGAGACACACCTTTGATCACGATAGCGTGTAAGGTTGTCACATACCATCCATGAAATCGCGGTTGTTAAATGTCTTCTTGTACTAGCGCCATTTCGGAAACTTTTTGATTGTACCTCAGAACAATATGTTGATCAAAGTGTTGAGAAGTTATCATAAATATTTTGGTACAATATATAAAGTTCTTTGCACCACACTATGATGATTAATTATACGTATTATACGAACTAGTGCAAAGCAAAAAAATTATAGGAACCACGTGTCAGTACTATATGGTAGTATCCCTCACTCGTAATACAAATTGTTGATGAAATTGTGATACGTACCATAACATAAAAATAGTCCAAGAAGATTTCATACGTGGAATATTCCAAAACACTAAAATTCCTAGAATATGCTTCTAACAGTATTAAAGAAATATTCTAGGACAACATTTCGGGAATATCTCAAGAATATCATTTGTGATTACCTCGAAAGAATAAACTAGCCTTTAGATATTTATTCTTGAAATTTATCGCTAGCAAATGAAGTTGTGCCGGACATAATTATTCGTAATATTTATTCGAAGATCACATGTTCATAATGTCCATTATATGGGACTTTTTTTTTTCAGTTTTCAGTATGCAGTCCTGATACCAATGAGTATCGGGATGGTGAAATTATTGGAATAATAGGATATATATTTTTTTTTCTTCTCTGTCTCTCGCAAGTGTGTGTGCATGTGTATGCGTGGCGTCGTCTCAGGAGGTATATAAACAAATGATACCTAATTTATTGCAAGGAAAAAAAAAGAAGAAAAATATTCAGTTCTTGAGGATTCGGGCGCCAGGTTTATCGGAAATAGTCCATATGTTATATGTTCCAGTAGCTTCGGTCGTATCTTCCTTCAGTGGGAAGGATATGGTTGAAAGGAGTGGAGTTCGTCAGTCAAAACAAACCCATATTGAGAGTATGTGTTTGTCTAGAAGATGTTTGTGCTATTTTTTCGTATGACATAAACCAGATTTTGCTTTCTATTTAGAAGAGTATCCGGTTATATATATATATGTACACACACACTCACAATGATTACACAAACTTAACTTTTCGCAATAGTTTTTTTTTTTTTTTAATAAAAAAGAAGACAGTGGAGATGCTAAGCTTGGAAAAGGAGAGGAATAGTCTGGAAGCTTGGAGATGGACTTGTTTGGATTTACAAAAGCAGAGAAAATAGGCCACACAAGTCACAAACAGCCGAAGATTAAATTGACCCGTCTTCCACATATGAACTTGCCTTCTATTTCCATGGATACTACCTACCAGTACACTGTTGCCAGTTTTCTAACACAAAATTTTCACCCGCAACAAATTCTAGTACTACAATATAATTTTAATCTTATTTATGGCCTTTAGGCATCTATGGTTCAGATCAGAATAGGGGAGGGGAAAGGATTCGGGAAGGTGTTAAAGAACCAAGGTCTATGTTGAAGATACCATCACGGCATTTGTCTGGTGTGACTGAGAAAACAACCTCAGTCAGGATGGTCGGCCGTTGGGATCGAACTCACCACCTCCCGAATGTTACTCCAAAGCTCTACCACTAAACCAAGGCGGCTTGGTTTGTACTTCTCTTATTTTTGTATTTCAAATAAATTAGAATTATGTCGTAAGTTCATATTTATAGTCTTAAGTGTGTAATAACCATTAAGTCATCGTATGATTTACTTAAAAAAGAAAAATGTTATTAAAATATATAATTCAGTAGCGAGTAACTGACTCTATGGCTTTGCGATACCCCCAGGTTCATCATGGCAGGAACAAACGTTCACCATTTGACTTTATCCTGCGCAAGATACAGTCAGTTTTCGTCACATATCTCTCTAAGATCCCTACTAATATTGGTCTCCCAGTCCAATGACGTCTCGGTCTTTCGATTCATCTCATATAGGGTAATTTCGGGATAGATGGCCAAAGGTTCTTTCTCGCGTAGTAGTAGCCAAAATAAGAATGAAATCTTGCAGGCTGCAAACCCTTTATCCTACTAATCGCTTGTTGAACACCTGCGTTTCATTCACATTGGTTACAACTGCGAGAAATAGAAGCTCTGGCCATCTCACCCGAATAGCACCACCTATCCCGGAATTTCCCATCTTGTACAATTCACGGCTTTTTCTCTCGATTACGTAGGATTGGTGTAAACGTATATATTAGGAATTAAGGTTCAAACAGGAGGGATGTCAGAATCTGTGTCCTCCCTCCCCCTCGGTGGGAGAGTGGAAACGCGTGCTACCTTGTAGTCAAGAGATCCTGCACTCGATATCCTATAGATACGTGGTTCGAAGCCCACTTTAAACTGTAGGTCCCGGCCTCAGGACGCCCTCTTCATCCAACAGAAAGCAATAACACCTTCCTTGGGGCAGAACACCCATCATCATTATTTTCTGGATACAATAGTGAAAGAAGGTTCCCAATATTTCCTCCAAATGGTAACGATTTCCCGATTTCGTGGGGAAATTCCCACGAACTGACAACACTGACTACCATTTCTTGGAGACTTCTCATCGAACATTTGTTAGTCCTTCACCTTAACGTAAACTTAATCCAAAGCGCTCCCACTGTTTATGCTGTTTTTTTCTCTTGACAGGTTTGTGTCGACTTTATTTGTTCATTGATTTAACCACCCGTAGAGCTTGAAAAAATATATATATAATGAAAGGAAGAAGAAGAAAAAAATCACTCAAAGAATAAAAAAAAGTTAGGGACAGGTTTAAGAACTGCGGGATATTTCCTTGATGTATGAGTTAGCTCCAGTAACTACATTCTCCAGAGCGCTGAGGACGACTGCTGTGGGCGTATGGGATAGATAGATTTTGATTGAGGCGTGCATACTAAGGAGGGCGCCACTTGTCTTCACGTGAAAATAAATAAATAAATAACAACAACAAAAAAAAAAAGCTTTCTATCTTTCTGTTCTAACACAGTTTTTCTATTCATCTGTCTTCAGTTATGCCCAAAACGATTTGCTACATCTTATTTTACTTATTTGACAATCTTCAGATACAGACCATCTTGTACTGAATTTATTTATCAACAATAACACGGGAAAGGATTTATTTTGTAAGGAATCGAGCCTGGTCTCATTCAAGATACTATCCCAGCATTTGCTTGGTGTGACACCTCGATCAGGATGGCCTGCACTGGGAATACAACCCGGGTCTTCCCGATTACAAGGCGAGCACTGTATCTTGACATTTTGAAGTGTTTTTTTTTTTTTAACTTCTTTGCTGAGTGTTTGGTTTTACTTCACAAAATACAGATCCAAAATATTTCTCAACTTAGACCAGGTATTGTGCCAGGATTTTCAGTTTCGCGGACGAAATCCAAATTTCGAGAGTCGTGAGTAGACTTTTACACGGTTGATTGCTGGGGGGGGGGGGGGGGGGGCTTGCAGAATTAATGTTTTAAATCCGAGCCATATAAACAGGTTTTTTTTTCTAGTTTCTTACTTATAAGTGCCTTTTGTTTTACCTTCATTGTGTTACAAAATATATTTTTGTACGTTTTGTACATTTAAAGAGATACGGGAAACTATCCCAAAGACACTATCAAAATTGATGTTGCCTTTTTTTTTTAATACCGTGAAGTGCGTAGTACTCCGTAATTAAAATACGAGTCGTGTAAAATAACATGGCGAGGAGGAGGTATGGAGAAACGAGAAGGGGAGGGTGTATACACCCATTGTGTTTTGTAAATGTATACAATAACACAGCGGTCCAATCATAGCAAAGAATTTCCCGTAGTAATTCATTTGCTAACAACACACAATTTGTCATGGTATTAAACAAAGGGAAATCCGAATTCAGCTACTAAAATTGCAACACCAGACGTTTTTTTTGTTTTCGTTCTCGGGACTCTTGTTTACTGATCAACAAACAATGGAAAATTGGCTACAAAAAGAGTAAATTACGTACACACACAAGTTTTTTTTTTTTTTGTGATGAAAAGTGCATAGGGATGTCCTAATGTAGAGCTTAATAGATGTCGAAGACAAACAAGCTTCAATATATGATTAATAATGTTGATGTCAATACTCATTAGTCAGTCGCAAAATATTTTGGTCAGCGCATCAAACGGCTGATGAGAGAGAAAAAAATGTTTGTTATTGGTAGTTAAAAACTTAAAATACAAAACATAGAAAGATAGGCTAGTAGAATTCGTTGTTATTTTAATTAAGACTGTCAATAAACACTTCTGTGGAGCAAATACGTATTTCCAACGGTATTTCCTTGTTATCCTTATAGAATGATTAAATTATTTTAAATTAAATTATCATCGTGTGTTTACATTTCGAAAAAAAAGGCTAGTTGTGATTTAATTAGAACAAATAACATTTGAAAATAATATTTTAGAGTAGTAGGACATCTTCCCCCTCCCCCTCCCTGTAGTGTACTATACTTTGTGTAAAAACAATAATAGACCAGTCCCCCTGTTAGAATTAAATAATTAAAAAAAAAATATTTTTTCCTTGCCCGAAAAGAACAGAGTTGTAATAAGTTCCATTTTTCGTCATCAGAGAGCAACATGTTAGAAAAGAGCAGAGTCACCTATTGTTAGTTTTGAGAACTCGCTGTACAGTTTGGAGACAAACCTAAATTACTTTCACACAAAGTTTTTTTTTATTATTTATCTTCTTTCTAATTGTTTACTTTTAGATCCCTTGATAGCAAAGCTATTGCAAAAGGAACCTTCTATTCCCGCTCATGGTGTCCGTCCGTCCGTGTCCAGGAATTAAATTTCAGGAACTACAAGGTATAGAGAGGTGTTTGAGGTGTCTTTATAGAAAGGTCTTGGCTAAACTAGCTCAGAGCCCCTGGAATTGCCTTGATTGGTGCACTAATTCAGTGTTACCAGCTCATTTTCTAAAAAAAAAACACAATTGTTCAAATTGCATCCAATCAGTTAGAGCTAGCTGCGCCAAACTTAGCAAAAACATTATTCAACAGAATACAAAAACACAGAGGGCCTGCATTGCCAAGCAAACCACTTATCAGTGTTGCCAGCCTATTTACTATAAAATAACTTCTAAAAATGCTTCCATTATTTTAGTCGTAGCAGTACCAAACCCCTTCAACGCTGTTTGACACAACAGAAACACACTGCGGATGATCCCGCTCCCCAGGAACCCCGTTATCAGTGTTGCCAGCCCATGCCAGAATACATCTCATGAACCACAAGGTGTAGAGACATACATGAGGTGTCGTTCGAAAGGTCTTGGCTAGACTAGCTCAGAGCTTCTGGAACAGTCTTGATTGGTACACTGGTTCAGTGTTGCCAGCTCATTTTCTAAAAAAAAAACAATTTTTCAAATTGCTTCCATTCAGTTAGCCCCAGCTGCCCGCCAAACTTGACATTAACATTATTGGACCCAAGTACTGTGGATTTTCCCGAACCTAAGTACTGCAGTTGACAGTTTTGCCAGCCTACTTTATAAAAATTAATGTTTATGTGGCTAAAATGCTATCAAGGGACCTTTGCTATTGTTAGTACAATCGTAGCTCTAACCTGCTTTCTTTTCATTCTTTTGGCTAAAATCATTTCGTTTATATCCAGGCATAATTTTATTTACCATTTTGAAAGCGTTTATCTATAGTTTTTATAGATTATACTTTTATTTTCACTAATACAAATGAAAAACCGTTACGCGTTAGTAAGTTAGTGAAAATATGAATTCGTGTTCCTTTTTTATAGCAATTTTATTGTCTCCTCTTTTACTCTTGATGAAGGTTTTGTTAGCACTTCCCCTGTTATAAAATGAGCCACGAACCGCCACTGCATTTCATGTAACAAACGGTTGCACCACTTTTTTTTTCTCCATCCTTGTAGCTTTCCACGGCGCACACTTAGGAAAACATTGTCTAAAGCTATTGTGTACGCTTATTGATGGTAGAGAATTGTAATTATGACCTATAGAAGATAGAGTAGGGGAAAGGAGATGACCAGGGCCTAAGTTGAGGGTACTACTCCGGTATTTGTTCAGTGTGACTGGGGACATGCTCTGCCGGTGATATCGAATCAAGGACCTCCCGAACGCGAAATCAACGCTTTACCAACTGAGCTACGATCAATTGTCGGCAGAGAAGTGATAATTATTTGAATTCTTATGACATTCACCCATATTTGTGTGAAATAAAAATCCATCCCTCGTGATCTAATGGTTATGATCGCTGACCGTATAAGCACCGAGGAGGCGACATGGATTATAATAGTCTCGCTCACGCCAGTCATTCTGACTTAAACTTTCCAGATGTTAGCTCAGTCCCAACAAGCAAATGGTATCTAAAATATAGACTTTGTCTTCCCGTATTTTCCCACAGAAGAGTGCTCGCTGCGGGAAGTCATCCCTCATGCATATGATGGATTTTGGTTATAGCCTAGACCATGTGGTTATAGTAAAGTGTTCAGCCCAAAAGTGAAATCTGAAGTAAAAAATTAGCTTTAAAAAAAGTCATATCTAAGATTTTTAAAAACAGATCAGAAACATGTTTTTTTTTTTTTTTTACCTTTTTCGGCTTCAGCTTCGGCGGCAGACCAATCAATACTCATGAAAACTGGAAAAGGGAGTAGCCATATTGGATATACGTATAGAATATATAAAACCTGTATCAAAGAGCTAGGATAGAGATATGGAGAGGAGAGAGAGAGAGAGAGAGAGCGAGAGAGAGAGAGAAATGAACTGCAAAATTGTCTTGTTAGCGGAAAAATGATTTAGCATCATTTTATTCACTTGTCCCAATATTTTTTTCCTTCAGTTTCTTTTTTTCATAAAATATAGAATGTCCACGAGAGGGGAGGGTGAGGAGGAGGAGGTCACGGAGGGGTGATTTTATGGAGGGTAGGTGGGGGGGATGTAGAAATGAACCTAGTTTAGTGATTGATTTGATTTTAAATTGTCAATCCTCTTGTTAGAATTCAAGAAAAAGAACATCAAAGAGATTTTTTTTCCCTAACAGATTAGCCTCGAATTCATGTAGAGAATTTTAAAAATGGGATTGTAATCAGTTAACTGCCACACATAAAGATATTAGTAAGTTCGTTAAGCACATCTTTTTTTTTTTTTTTTTTTTTTGCGTGTTCTGTGGAAAACTTCATCATCCTAGTCTTCTGCGTTTTTTAGTACTTTATTGTCCCTGTGTGATTATGCATGTGCATAATTCTGTTCTTCTTTAGTACTTTTTTTTGTCGGTGATAAAATTAGAGATGAAAAAAAAGTGTGTGAGGAATGCCAGACTGGATCGAACACTATTTATTGGAAGTAATTGCGAATCGATTTAGAAATATTGAATCCGGTGGAAAATATTGGCGCATCTCAAATAACATAGAATGGGATTAACACAGGTATTGGATAAAGACTTGGTTTTAGTGGCCTCATTATATTTGTTTGGGGGTCTAAAGTAAAATTATAGCTTGAACAGTGATAGATAGAAACAATAGAACTTGAGATTCGATTTCAGAGCTACCAAGCGGTTGTAGCTCAGCTGGGAGAGGGCTAACTTCGCACTCCCAAGATCCTAGATTCACGTCTAGTGACAGGGCATCCTGACTGATGTTTTTCCTCCATTACCAGACTAATGCCGTGCATGTATCTTTAACTAGATCCTGGTTGGCTTTCTTCATTCTTTGCCGGCCTGCGGCAAAGATGCCTGAAAACCATAAATAAAAATCATTTCGAGTTCCAGAACTCATAATTTGTATGTCTATTTTCTTTTCTTTTTTTTTAAAGATTTTTCTATTAAAAGTTTTGTAACAGGCGGGTAATTAGTTCTACAACCAATAGAACAATCACGTATTTACGTTTATTAATGATCATGAAGGGTCTTTTATAAAGATGTATTCATATAATCTCTATTTGGAAGATATAAATTTGTTCTATTAATGATAATTTTGATGAATGAATTCGAGCATAATGTAAATAAAACAGGGAGTTTCTTTTACAATGTGCAAAAATTATTTAGAAGAAAAAAAACATTTCCTTTCAAGATATTAACGAAAATTCAACCACAAGCAAACGAATTGGCATTGTGCTGCAATCTAACGGAAATTTGCGTCAGGTATTTTTAAATATTTCTATATTCTTAATTTAACTTTTTCTAATTTTTTTTTTTTATTATTGGTGAGTTAACATTTTGTAGTGTTGACTCCATCCTATTAAAGTGTAAACTTTGAAGGTTTTTATAATAAACACTGTTCTCTTTGTTAAATCCACGCATTTTCCCTTAGCTTAATGCATTGGCAATCAGAGTCCTTAAATAATAATAATAAAAATAGATGACTGCTAGTAGGAATCCCTTGTTGATGTGTGTTTTTTTAAGGAGACATTTTAAATCTTTTACTTCAAACATTCATGACGTTTGGCCACCTTGGTGAAAAAGCGGTAGGCTATAAAAAGAAATTAAAAAACTGGAACTTTTAATAGATATAAACAAATATGCATTATATACAGGGTGTCCCGAAAAGAATTGCCAAAAATTCGGGAGGTGATTATTTACATTAAAAAAAAGTCAATTTAAAGTAATTCAAAATTGCGACTCTCCAAGTTACCGCGTTCAAATAGATCTATTTAAGGAATCGCTATGATTGTGGGAGTACCGCATAGACAGGTTTTCCAAAGATTTTTGTCAAAAAATTAAGTACCGTACTTTAATAGGGCAAGCATAGAAACTCCCCTGTAAGTTGCATTCGCTAATAATAATAATATAAAAAAACAACACAGAATTCAAGTAGATGCATTGGGTACTATTTCCATTGTGATTTGGTAGTCCAAACCCGCTTACGTAATTACATGTAGCCAGATGACGTCATTTGTGACGATGACATCTTAACTTTGAGCACCTGTAGGTCTGAAACTAAGCAGATTTCGGTATTTTTTCAAAGAAACTTTTTTATTGTTTTGATGTGAAGAATCACCTCCCAAAGTTTGATTATATATATTTATAAGCAAAAATCAAAGAAATGTTATTGCTGTAAAAAATATTACCTTTACAAAAATGAGCGTTACATTTCAGAAATTTTACCATATAGAGCAGACCCGCAGATTGTTCAAGAAGCAGAGCCGAAACTAAGTCACTTTTGATGACTCGGACATAACTGGTTCGGTGACACGTTCCGAAACTTGACTCGATTGACCCGGTCAGGGAACTTAATGATCTGGCAATTTTTCGAGTCGTAATTTTCGTCTGGGAATTTTTTGACGTCGTAATTTTCGTGTTCTGGGAGCACCCCTGAAAGAAATAATATTCAAAAGTAAGGAGATAATCCAAATCTCTTCTTTGCCCTCCGGGTCACAGGGTCCAAAGTATAGACCCAGTGACCCGGTCCGGAGCATGACCCGAATACCCCGATGACCCGTTTCAGCTCTGATCACTAGTGTTACATTGTTTTCCAAATGGGAGTCTGCAATAATTAGTATCTCTAACACAAAGGTCAATTATGTTTTTCTCAGAAGGATACTTAATTAGTAAATAAGTCCGGTCAGCGGATCAATACAAAAAAAAAAGGTCCTGCCGCAAGAAAGAACGGGGCGAGTGTAAAACCTACTGACAACAAGTGATATTGCCTCGTCACTATCTTTTGAGTGGACGTTCTAAGTCGATTGAATTTGAATTATGGCCTTTAGGCATTTAAGACTCAGGTCCGGAAAAGGGGAGGGAGAAAGATGCGGAAAGGTGTCGGCCAGAGCCTATGTTAAAGGTGCCATCCCGACATTGGCCTTTTGTGATTGAGGAAAAACCTCAGTCGGGATGATCGGCCGCTGTGATCGAACCCACGACCTCTCGAATGCTACGCCAACGCTCTACCACTGAGCTTAGGGGGGCTTGGTATCTAAGTCGATGCAAATGTATTGAAAATTTGCTAACATTCACTAACGAATCAGAATAATTTGTAATTTAAAGAAATTACAAGTTAAACAGGGCGTCAAAAATTATTTTAAAAAATAAAAATAAAATTACAAAAGAATTCGTTTATTCATTTTCCCTTTAAAATTTCATTATGATGCTCTTTCATTGGTGAGTAAAACTTTTTCTCTTTCACTCTGTTGTGTCTCGTTCCCTACCACATCGAATGAATGATGCAACCGCCCTCAACCTCCCCAAATGTACCTACCTACCTACGTATAGATCGCATCGGTCACAATCCATCATTCGATGTCGTTGTAATTTGTCGTTTTGTGCAAATGAAAATTAAATTTATGGCCCAGCGGTGTGTCACAGACTTTCCGAAACTAGAAAAGAACAGGAATTTAAAAAAAAAAAGAGCAGAGAGAGAGGGGGAGGGGAAGGAGGAGGGGGGGTAGAGATGCATTATTAAAAATGTTGAACTGTTCTGCATGTATGATATTTGTGCTTTATGGTTTCCGTTAGCGCATTTTTTAAATTCATTTGTTTCTTTAAAGGTTATAGGCTACGGGTGTTCGATATTTTTCAATGTCGATATATATAGAAATATCGATACATCGAACTTAATAACGAACCGGAATATAGGACTGAATATTGAAATATTGAAGTATATTTTGGTCAGTCACTAGTCTTCAGTGGCGGCTATTGCCTGTTAAAGTAGTGGGTGGCAATGAATTTTTTCTGGAAGTTTCAGGCAGTATTGCAAAATTGAGCTGTCGTTATCATAAATAATCCCTCGTTACTGTCGTGCAAGTGGTAGATGATAGAGAATAATTCTGCAGTGCTATAATGACATTCGTGATTGTACCAATGTAGTTTTCAGCTCTTTTTTACTCTTTAAAAGTTTTGGAAAATTCTTAAAATTTTGGCTATTTACACACTCAAAATTGATAAAATTGCTTTTTTTAAAGTATTAATTTCATATTTCTGATGTAGAGTACGAATTTTAAATATGCAGTGTTTTTAAACTGGGACTTACTGTTAAGTTTACTGGGACAAAACGTCTCCTGGGGAATCACCTAAAGCGACAAACGTGGAGTTTCTGAACTAGGTTCAGTGCATTATCTGCACTCTATGGGCACATAGTGAATGTGCAGGAACTTTACAAACGTTTTTTATTACTGGTTATTTTAAATAGGTTTTTGTAACATTAGAGAAAAAAGGTTTTTACTCTTATCTTTCACTCAAATTCTTTTATTTGCCTCTGCCCACTTTTCTAAACCTATTGTTCTGTTGTTGTATTTTATTCGTGCTGTTTATTTGTCGATCTTACTGTAAAAAAAAATGGAAAGCATGGAAAACAAGGCAAAGATCGATATAAACATTTTTGCAAATAATAAATGTTGAAGGCTTGTTTGTAAGTTCACCAATTGTAGGCCGGTTTAGAAACCCTTTTTAAAATGATAAAAGATTATAGTTTTTTTTTTTCGAATACGTCGATGTCAATTGAAGATCCAAAAACAGTTTAAAATCTTATTTAAATCAAGAAGTGATTTTTTTTTTTTTTTTTTTACAAATGTGGATTCAGTTGTGACCAAAATAATAATAATCAGGGGTGTAATGGAGGGTATACGGCGTATACCAACCTTAAATTTATGAAATACACAGATATACGGGATATTAAACGAAATGTATCTAAACACGAATGAAGCGTATACCCACATAAAAGTTTTCCATTACATCTCTGATAATAATAATAATTTCTTTGTCGTGGAACGGAAGTTTTAACCATTCATTTGGATCAACTGTGTTATTGAACCGGAAACCAATGTTCACCATGTATCATGCATGGCTCACTTTTATTTTTTATTTTTTTCTCTCTCTGTGTGTGTGTGTGTGTATGTGTGCTTTATTACGCGGTATGTTGGTTTTTGCGATGCTTAATTGCACATGTTGTCGAATACTACGTTGCTAATAATACTACTAACAAACATCCATAGTGGTCAATTTCTGTGGGAGGGGTATAGTATCACAAGAGTAATTATAACAGGTAAATTATTAATGAAATCTGCTAGTGTGGAACACTCTCTCGCTTTTGATTTGAGAATTTGCTGACAGTGGGCGTTAGTATCGCATGCAAAAATCAGTTTAAAAAAAATGTTTTCTTTCTGCGAACTGGTTTCTCGTGTACCTTCTAGCTATGTACACATGTAGTTTGGCAGCTTCTTGTAAGATACGTTCACTTATTCTTGAGTGGAATGATGGTAATGAGGAATATTAACATGATATTTTGTAGCCGGAAGAATCTGTGTGGTCTTCTTCCTGGTGTACGATCTTTTTAACTTTTTTTTTTTTAATAACCTGAAGCTCATTACATTTTCATGCAGAATTTGGAAATTTTACTGTTTTGTGTTGTACAGTATCTTACAAGAATTTCAGCCCATCTCATTATTAACATTGTCTTGGAAAAAGGAACAATGGGCATTTCCGTTTTCCCCGTCCTTATATATTTTATAATTTGTTTGTGTACATCGGATTAAATAACATAATGTTTTTTTTTTTTTTTTAATTTCAGTGCTACGGTTTTCCGTTACGTAGAAATATAGCACGAAATACTGAGAATTCAATCTCCTACGTCATACAACGAAAATCATCCTGTGATTGGTTTGACGTAATCAATCCGTTGTATTCCCGTAGCTACAGTATGTGCTTCTCCCTATGTTACGTTCCTTATTCAGAAGTTTGAAGACGAAAAAACAAAAAAGAGAAAGAACATTTACTTCATCACTTAACGAAATAATTAATGTACAAATCTGCAGAACACACTTCAATAAGTTTAAACACCAAAACATGTTTTTAATAACAGAAATTGCTCAAAACATAGACAGGGGGCAGTCTTAACTTGCAATGCTCTTCTTATCGCTCGTTCGTGCAACTGTTGATATCTTGTAAATTTAGCTCAGTTGGTTAGCGCAACTTTTAATTTTTTATACTTTCACCTAAGTCTGTTCGAATCCTATCAAAGGCCGTGTTTTATTTTATTTCACGAAACGCAAGAGTAACTTCAATGTAAAAGTTTCAATTTACGTTTTTGTTTCTTACATGCTTTTATTATTATTTTATACAATGACATATTAAAACTATTCAATATATTCACAGGCTACAAGTAGTACGTTAAATTGTTAACAGATGGTAGTAACGAGCACTATTAACTCATGTGCTTTTAAGTTATTGAAAAATACTTCACTAGCATTCATTAAAAAAGTATACGATTGTCGGATGTAAAAACCCACATTGTTTACAGAAAAAGAAAGTTAATTCTTTTTAAATAAAAGAGTTCTAAAGAGCATTATTAAAAGATATCTTATGATTTAATCATGAAAAAAAAGAGCTCATATAAATTAGTGTTGAAGCTACCAAACTATATCAATATCTTTAAAAGTTTTAAAAGTAAAAATCAATTTTAAATGAAAAAAAACGAACTAAATGGCGTGCTAAGGCATACAGAAACGCTATTCACCACTTATACTATTTCTTTCGATCCATTTTTGCGATCTCTTTTTAACAATACTAACAAATCAAACACCATTTGTATGTCAATGACAAGCAGTCGGAAGACTGATTACATCATAACATGGCGGCGCCCGATTAAGCGCAAGGCTGAGACTCTTTTGAAGCAAGTCTTTATAACTCTTGATAAATTCATCACAGAAAGAAAAGAAAATGTTTTCCGTAGTCTGCTTTAATAGAAGAATATTTTATTGCAATAAAAAAAAATACTACCGGAAATGTCCATTATGGCCTTATTCAGTTTACAGTCCCGATATTCAGGTGGTATAACTTAAGGAGAAACTAGGAATTATTTCCCGAAGTTTTATTTCAGCTTATATGGGCTAACCAAACAGTTGTGGCCTAAGTACGTTGCATTTATCTGAGAGTTAACGTACCTCGGCGGACAGGAATGGGGAGGATACCGGACTAGGTCTAAGTTTAGGTATTATCCCGCACATTTACCTGGTGAAATTGAGGAAAAGAGTGTAGAATCTTGGTCAGTATATCCAGCAGTAGGACTCGATCCTGCGTGCTCCCCAGTCCAAAGTCCACGATTCGGCTTGGTAAGAATTATCGCAGCAAGGATGGTCTGTGCTTCGAATCTTACTAGGTAAGGGAATGCAAATATAATGTATTGTCTTAATACATGTATTTAATTCATTAAACTTCTCTTGTGAGCTCAGATTGTCAAGTGTGTGGGATCCCTTCACGAGCACAGATTTCGGGGTACGAAATTAGTTGAAGGGAGCAAATGACGAGGGCCTATACGATCAGTCCCATGCCGGCATTTGAATTATGCATTGATCTAAGTCGTATTTACAAGTGACATCAATGAAGATGGATGTCGCAAGGAATTTGGTCTAGTTTGAAGGTTCCATCTCGGAAGTAGCCTGGTGTGACTGGAGGAAAACTCTTCAAAATACCTCAGTTAGGATGGCCGGCCGCTAGGCACGAATCCAAGATCTTACGAATGAGAAACTAACACTCTACCCACTGAGTCACACCGGCCGCTCGCTGATGGAGTTGACAGACGAAAGGCCAGAGAAAAGTGGAAAATGCACTCTTCTCACATCCCCATCATCGTCATCAGGATATTCTGGCTGTGTCTTGCATTGCCGGACGCTCGTGTACATAGGCTGTTCTTGCTCCCAGCATTCTCTTCCTGGCCTTTTCTTCCATTATCTCTGCAATGTATAACTTTTCTTATATCACTGCTTTCTCCCCTTCACACAAAAGTATAATGTCAAGTCATTCTATGTATTGCTATCATCTTTTGTTGTTCTGTTATTTCTTCTTCTGTAGATAGCTTCTCTCTTCTTCGTTTTATATATATACATCACGATTACTTGTGCTTCCCCTTCGTATTAAATTATTGTCTTCAAGTTGGACATAAAAAGATTTTTTTTTTTTTATTTCGCCGATTTCCACTCTGGCTTTTTCGCTGGGGGGGTTTAAGGGGGAGTTAAGGACGCGAAAAGACATTTCGAAAGGGAAGTTTTTGTTCAGAAATAGTAAAAGAAAAATCGGGGAGGGGGAGAAAAGGCTAGAGTATGTGCAGTTGACTCGTCAACATTTTCTTCTTAATATGGGAGAACTTCCCAACACTCAAATCCTGGTAAGAAATCAATGGATTTTGTTTTCGGGTTTGAGGCGGAAGTAAACCTCTCCTAGCTTATGTGATCTTCCGTTTCGGTCCACCAATATGCTCCCCCCCAACCACCATTTTGTTCATACGTTTACATACTAGACGCATAGTGTCAGAGCTTACGTATTTAAGTGTTACCATATGCACAAGTAATGAACTATGTTTAGTTTTTTTTAAAACTAATTGGGAATGTATCCATTTTTATAGTAAGTTTTTGGCGGAATGAACAAACTGTACCTGGGAACTATTTTGTAACAGAAGACAGACGACGTTCTCCCTGTAGAGTATGAATGCAACGCTGAAACGTAGTATACAAATTGTAATGGGTATGTTCGGGCCAGCTGTTAGGTGTTGCACTACATGTACTGGAAAGTGTAAAGTAGTAAATAGCTGTGTTAATGAATGTGACGTCACAGTGTCTATTCGTGCAATCCAGTGTAGCCCTCGCTCGAATGGGGAGGCACTTGTTCGTTCTACTAGCACGTAACGCCATGTATAATCTGAGACGCAGCGCGACTGTCAATTATCTGCACTCAGTTACACTCGTTCCCGAGCAGGGGACAGAAAGCGCTTGCATTAGGTTACACTACTTACACTCGCGCTGGCAATCCGAACAGTTGAGGTGTAAACTGCACCACCCACACGAACGCAAAAGTGTGCGCTCTAGTTTAAACAATACAGCCCATCGGAACAAATCAATAGGTATAAATAAATGTCAAAGAAATAGATAAATCGACGTTATTAAGTAGTATCAACAAAACGAAATGACAATAATGTATCGAGCAAAGTAAGACAAATAAAATCAACAAATCCCTGATGATACACATTTAATGAAACAGATTACAAGCTACTGAACTCTTGTTCGTAGGCACTTTTATGAAGAAGATAATGAACACACACACTGAAGTGTCAGTAATAACTATTATTGTGTACGGACTGGTTCTAGTCCAAGCAACTGCGACGTAGGCAAAGTGATTTATCTGCCTTTTTAAATTAGTTAACTATCATTTTCCTTAATAGAGGTCGCGTTTCCGTGGCGTTAACGTTTTGTTAAAGTAAATATCTTCAAGATATTGTGATTTATTTCTCTGTAAACGAGAACATAACGCAGTGGCTTCTAAGCCGAACATAGTAACCGCAAGACAGTGTACTGCAAAGACAAATGGGTACACTCTGTAATGGTGATTGATGAACTGGTAATTTAAAATACAGTTCTAAGCATTCCTTTGTCCCTGAAAATGAAAACAGGTGAAACAAAGTGTTTCTAGTCTTAATTTAAGATACCATGTCAGCATTCGTCCAGCGTGACGATAAAGAAGTGTCAGTAGGATATAAGATGCTCTGTTTCGAATCAGTGTATTTCACATTTCCTGAAATTCATTGGTCTACAGAGTAAAGATTCTTTTAAGATTTTAACGAATTGTAAAATTTTGCATTTTCTCAATCTCTCTACTTCGTGTTGCCTATTCCAACCCTACTCTATAGTTTGGTGTCTCTTATTTCCGCAACCTCTTCACTTCACATGACTTCCTAGTTTCTTCTCTCCATCTGAAAAGATGGGAAGATATACTGGGAAGGGAAAGAGCGGAAAAGAAACAGATAAAAGTAGCAAGAATGTGCAAAAAAAAAAAAAATGGAAACATTGAACTGAAAAAACATAGTGAGAGAGAAGGGGCGAGGGTGATTTGTAAAAATCTCTTTACTTGTTAAAAAATACTGCGAAGGGTAGATGTGAATCTATTTTCTTTTCCCACATTGGCTCCCCTTTCCCCGGTGCTGCGTGGTTGTCTTTTGACTTACTTTCTCCCCTTATTTCTTCTACACCCTTCTTTTACGTTTGTGTTTCATGTTCTTCCTCTTTTTATTATTTCTATTTCTTTATCTCTGCTGGTAACTTTTGATGACCTGCATAAGTTTAAGATGATGGTGCAAGAAAACGGATGATTTCATTAGTCAATCCCTTTTTTATATCTTTCAAGTTATTACTTGTATACGCCATTTTTAGTGACTGTTTCTTCCCTTCTAAGACGTAGTGGTATCCTGCTGGTTTTATACGACAGATGATGGAAAACTGGTCTGGCTTTCAAAGCCATTTTTTTTGTAAATGAATACAATTTCAGTATCCCCACGTACTCCTCTTCCCGCACTAACATTTTTAAAAAAAAGTGTGGTAGACGCGGGTACGAACCTCCTTACCGTCAAGTTTTCTACTTTGGATTTTTTTTTTTAATTTTTAAATCATTCTCATATGTTTTGAAATAACCACTAGCTTGATTTACTTTCTACATGTGTAATATTACAACGTAACCGACAAATTTAAGGAAGTTTATTTGATATATTGTGAATACAATACTTATTCAAGCAACGATAATCGTATTATGTTTGAGAGTAACAGAAAATATAAATATATAATGTTGTGAGTTGTTACGTGATTAACACATTCATTTTTTAAAAAGAATCACCCAAAATAATTAATTTACACTTTCCTGCCACGTAGCGGAAAACTAATTAAGCTTAAGCTCTTCTCCAATCCTATACATTTAAAAAATGTTTTGTTGTGGTGTCAAAGCTCCATCTTGTCACTATACAAGAAATGTACCAAGATAAATTAAAAAGAGAAAAAACGGAATACAATTTTTTAAAACTTGACGTTGGATTCACAGGCAATTAACAATGCTGGCTGGCGTCAAGAAGGCCCCAAACACGTGGCTTAAATTTGCTAGTTATAAATACTCATCGTATTCACATTTCATTCGAGATATTGTACACAATGATGTTGCGACGATTCCAATCTCTATGGTTCCAAATAAGGTTCAAATATTCATGGCGTTCGGTAGATGGCATTGTAATCTGTTATTGCCGAATTCCAAATTGTTCACTGGGACATGTGTATAAGATTCCATTACAGGAAGGTAGAAAAAACAATCTGTCTATCCTCTCTATCTCCCGATGAGTGTAACTCATGCTATGTCAGAAAAAGAAGAAAAACAAAACATGAAAAGCTAATTTGTACTCAAGTTGTGTAAACAAATTTTTCTCTTATTGAAACAAGAAGAATTACGGAGGATCTTCTGGTAATTTTTCTTGATGGGTATGTTTTAATTAATTCGTTTTTACTTATGTTTCTCTTCTCAGTTTTCTTTTCCTTCGTAGTAAGGTACAGTAGATGGAAACCAACACACTGCTATTCGTCACAAAAATAAACGGGAAGATCGCGTGACTAATGTGGCTTCGGTTTATCATGTAGTTTATCGCCTCTACATTCCGTTTCATCAAGATGTAGTAAGCCCATGTGTCAAGACCAGAAAGCTATGTACTTTGAATAAATAACAAAAAAAAGAAGAAGAAGAAGAAGAGATAGATTATTTACCAGTGTTTCCGACCTCTATTTCTGACATAAGAAGCATCTGCAGCTTACAAGTCACATTTACTTCTTTGATGTGTTCTAATTTTTTGGGGGGGAGGGGTTATGAGCTGTGGATGGGGAATGGTATGGACACTGTGTTCGTGCAGAATGATGCCTTAGATTAACGTCTAATCCAACGACCAAGTTCGAATCCCGGCTTGACATATAATCAGGGAGGGCGGACCAAAGTTACGTCCGAAACAAAAATAAATTTATCGCAATTATTGTTTTCGTGTAGGAAAAAAAAAACAATAACTAACTCACTAAATAAATAAAAAAAAACGTAGTCACACTTTGAAGGAAGTGTCATTGTATTGTCTATCCTCAATCTATAGAAATATTAATTTCTACTTACTTAACGCATTGCGCAATATTTTTTCTTCGTCCTTGCAAAAGAAATATAGTTTTCTTTAAGTATTTTAAGGACAAGCTTACATTTGCATCTTCTCGCAAAATTTTAGATCAAGAAAATAATCGTGTTACAGAAATGGTGTATATTTATTGTTCTTATAAGCTTTACACAACGACAGATAATGTATTTTTGACTACAAATCGTAACGAGAAAAAATATGAAATTATTAAACTATTTCGTATAAAAAAACAATTAAAAAAGTTTACATTGATCAATGACAAGTATATAAAATTATTTACTTGTTACTGAATTGTGTTTACTATTATACAACCAAGTGTGATATTTACCCAATTAATTTTATAGCCACAAATATATGCAATGACTTCATTGAAATCATCCTTTGTTATCCTCTCTGACTGGAGGAGGTCAAAAGACTAAGGAGTTACGCGATCAAATAGAAAAAAAACGTAGCCTGTTAGTTATACAACACACCCTACTGAAATGTATAGTGGCTTGCATATGGAACAGGTAAAGATCCTTTCTCGAAAAAAGGTTGAACAAGACAATAAATTGTAAAATATTTATTACGTTTCTAAGAAAGTACATTTATGGAGACAGTAAACAGTTCTTTTCAGAACTTTTGAAGATGGATCTCGCGGCAGTAATTTTTCCTCTTACGAGATTATATAAATGTATTCCGTAGGCTAGAAAGCAAGTGTTGACCAGGAAAAAAACAACAAAACATTCAGATAATCAGAAAATCAGATAATGTTATAAAACTGTCAACCTCACTCTTCTTTCTGATAGTAAAGTCGGGACATTATTATAAAACATAGCCAAAAATGGGTCTACATACGTCATGTGTGTGTGTTTTGTAACCATATATCTCACATGAGACGTGTAGTGCGAAACTCTATCAGTTAGAAGCACTGTAATACCATTGCAGAGCTCCTGCGTTGCTAAGATGTAGATAATATGCGAACTCACGGTTTTTGTCTTTTTTTTTTCTGTGCAGATCGTCAGATTGTTTGGCTGACCGTATAGAAACATCGAGTTATCTGCTGTTTTGAGAAGAAGATATACTTCCCATTTTCACGTAAATCTGACCCACGTATCCTTCACTCCCTTCTCACATACATCGCATAATGAAATATGTTTAGTACCCAACACCTTTCTCAACAATGACTTTCATTTAAATCATAAAATACAATACAGTAAAACATTGTGGAGTGTTTGCTCTGCGTGATTCCAATGCTTCTCACATTAGGAAATATGCATATATGTTTTCCCCTCCCCGCAAACTTCTAACTCCACCTCCCCGTTTAGAAGATCCTTCCTTTGTAGCAGCGTGGTGATGATGGTAACGTTGCTGGATCAGGACAATAGATATACTGTACGTGCAGACAATGTGTCGACATGTAACATATGTAATACGTTTATACATGTACTGTATATAAATCTTGAAGCACACACACACACAGACGCACTTAACTTAGAGATAATGTGGACGGGGGGGGGGGAATGTTAGTAGTACAGAAGTTTATGGGCAAAGTAGTGAAAGAAAAGGGAGATTGCAGTCTTTAGATACTTGCAGTTAGCAGCAATTTCAGAGTCACGTGTGACGGTGAAGAATCTTCTATCGTTTATTCCTTCTTTTTTAAATTAATGTGAATGTACAGTTACATTCAAAGAAAATGGACGAAGGCACATTTTTCAAGGTTCAATGGTTGCTGATGCTGACGTCACGGGGCTTTTGTATGACGAGCACTCATTCAAACGTTCATTTTATATCCATATCTAATATTGGTCAGGTATGCAGCTTGTCAAGCTAGAATGTATGACTAGCGTCCAACTTTTGTGAACCTGAGTCTACAGTAGAACTTTTCGCGTAGCCGACTTGTGAGCGCTCTTGCTTTCGATGCGAGCGGTCCCGAGAACGATTCTCAATGGTGGCTCATGGATTTTCCAGTGTTGACATCATCGTTGTGGACCAGTGGTGGCTCGTGGCACAAATAATAGGTGAAGTACTACCAAAATCCTTTAACACGTTCTTACTGTCCTTGTTCATTAACATCTATCCTGGGATTTCTATAGGCTTAGACAGAATACTGATAATTCCACTATCCGCTCTTAGATGATGTTGACTGACTTTCTGACCCAATTAATGCTTATTAATGCCTCTTTAGTTAATATGTATCAAAATAATAAGTGAAGTTCAACTTCACCAACTTCAGCTGATGAGCCGCCAGTGTTGCGGACGATTAGGAGCTTCTTTATTAAAACAAGTTAGCACTTTGATTCTACTAATAATCGCGAAGGCTCCTTGATAGCATTCCAGATACACAAACATTCATTTTTATAAAATAGGTTGGCAACACTGACAAGTGTACTGCTTCGGTACAGGAAAACTTAACAGCACTTTTCTACTGTGTTGGATAATGTTCATGCTAAATTTGGAGCTACTACGTATAAAGTAATGGATGCATTTTTAAAATGAGTTGTATAGGAAATTGATTGGTAACACTGACAACTGGGATGGTTGGAGACGTGGACACCCACAGTATTTTTCTATTATGTGGAATAATGTTTATGTCAATTTTGGTGCAGATGGTTATAACGGAATGGAAATAATTTGAAAAATCGAATTTAAAATCAATTGGTTGGCAACACTGACTCACTGCACCAATAAAGACTTCCGACGGCTCTGAGCTAGTCTAGCCAAGATCTTTCCAACAACAGCTCAGCGACGTCTGTACGCCTTGTGGATCATGATATATTTTGGACACGGGTTGGCAACCCTGACAACGGATTGTTTTGGACGGTTGTTTATATTGTGTCAAATAATGTTTTTGCCAATTTTGATACTGCTACGTCTAACATAATGGAAGCAATCAAGAGGCCTACGTGCCTATACGCTGTGATGTCTTCAATAACGCGTGTTCTAATTTCTGAGCTTAAATGAACAGCGTGACGGACTGAGCGGGAAGGTTCCCTTAGTTATAGTTTCACTATCAAGGGACCTAAAATTAGTAAACGTCGGTTAAGAAAGCCAGGGGAAAGTAGCATTGGGTCTTCTTAATGCTTGTGCACCACCAGGAAACTTGTACACGCAGTTCTATGCAGGGTTTCCCTCTTCCATCGCTTCAAAGTTGTATGTGGTCGAAACAAAATTATAATAAATTTACAGAGGAAATAGCATTCATACTTTCTTTCTCCCCCTATTCGTGTCATGGTCACAACTCACATGTAAAACAAAAATAACAACCCTGACAGATAACAAGTGTTATTATAGTGATTTGTGCTGTTTATTTTCAAATAACTAGCTATCTAACACAAGTGGATAACAAGCGTTGTTGGATGGGCACTTTTATCTCTCTCGTCAGCCCAAAAAGGAATGTGCTTTGGGTATTTATTTATGCCTGGCTTGACTGTTGTGGTAGAGTGGTCCGCTCACGTGTAAATAGAGACAACGCTTTTTTGGAAGGCAGCAATTTGTTTTTTGTTTTTGTTTTTTTCAAAATGCGGGGGCTTCGCCACCCCACACCCCCTCCTCCTCTCTGAAATGTGAAGAGGGCATAGTCGAGACTGTACGATATAGGATGTACTTGAAGGTCTTGACTATCACGTTTTTTTTTCTGTTTCAGCTTTCCGCATGGTCAAGGTCAAATTAAGAAAATTGCATATTGCTTTAAGTGGTTACCAGAGCGGCAAACTGTGATGAAAATCCGTGTTGTGAGGTCTCTGCTCTTCTTTTCATATTTTCCTTTCCAGAATATTTCCCCTCCCCCTCCCTTGTTCTCGAAACAAGTTCATAACAGCTAACAATCCAACCTTTTTTCTTAACCTTTTTCCCTTGTGTTTGGATAACCCTATAAACCACCTGTTAAGTCACAAAAATTGGCCATAAGCTATCCTTAAGAGCCATTTTTCTCTTTTTGGCGGTATCACTTACCCCCGACTCAGTTCTATACCTTTTGTTTGGACCATTCTAGTTTCATTTTGATATATTGGCGCCCAGTAGTGGAGGTTATTTTTTTGTTTTTGTTTTTCATTTCAGAACCTAACTACCACGCCCCCTTTTTTCTTTGCAATTATGTATTATTTATGATGATGACTGTCCGCTTTGGAAACAAAAGAAATGTATATATGGAATGAAAATATTGCTTTTGTCTCATCGCTTTGTAATTATTTCGTGTGCCAAAGAAACTTTTTTTTTTCGTGTTAGTTTAGCTGTCTATATGTAAGAAAGTAGTGCTGTGTGCTAGGATAAATTGGTATGTTGGGACCATGGAAGAAGAGTAGATGGACCTAATTAAGTTTTGACCATCATTTTGGTGCTGGAATCGCTCTAAAGGTGGTTTATGAGTTATGATATTCTGTTTAGACGATGTTCTCAATATTTAAAACATACATCTTTTTTTTTTAAAAGGCATTTATGGACTTTTCAGTTGTAACACTTGTCTTGTAATCAGAGGGTCCAGTGTTCGATACCTTTTAGGGACCAGAGCTGAAACCGGGTCACTTTTGCTGACACATCGTGACCCGAACATAGGTGACACGGTCCGAAACACTTGACCCGGTGATCAGTGTCAGCTCTGGTAGAGACATAAGTGGTTCAGTGCCAGCATTAAACTGTAGGTCCCCCTCCCTAGGATATCATCTTCATACAATGCAAGGCAATAGCAAATCACATCAGTTCACCTTGCCCAGGGACCAAATTTTTCGAAGGCCGAAAATACTTGTTAGGCACAGCATATGTCATGTTTCTTGTAATGTTATGAAACTAAAGGTATTCCCTGTGCGATCTCATGGGGGATGTAGAGGTAGCGCGTCTTGACCAACTGTACAAAGTCTACCAAGGTGCCCAGAAACACCAAGGACACTCTGATAGGAGACTGAGTGCACCTAAGAGTGCCAGGCCTGAGAACACTGAAGAAAACCTCGTTAAAGCAAATTCGAAGTATTTTGTACTACACGCAGTATTCTATTTTCTCCACAGTGCACTGATCTCATCGCGGGAGAAATCAATGACCAGCATACGAATTCCCAAATCCTCGAGAGCACCCCCCCCACTCTAAATTTCAAAATTTTTACCGTAAAAAATCGATAAAAAACATGCAAAACTCTACTTACACACCCTCGCAATTTTGATTTTATCTCCCCCCCCCCCCCCCCCTGCGAAACTTGTACGAATTGACCTACCTTGAAGCAAGCATGACGCTATCCCTTTACCTGTTGAATCAAATGTGAAACCGTACAACACTATCTTAGCAACAAGCCTATAACGTAATACGTACTCTGCCCATCGGCCATTTCTATAAATTAGATTGTATATAAATATATTTCTGAAACACTTTAGAAAACAAATATTGTATTGTTTTTCTTGTTTAATGTTGAGTGATAAGTCATATGGAACAGGCAGATTTTGAAAAGCTCGGAAACTGGTCCTTTTTTTTTTTTTTTTTTTTCGTGGGTAGGTACAAAAAACTGTTCTCACAATTACTCCGTGAAACCGGAAAGAATTAAATAAAAAAAAACTCAATTAGCATGTCATTCAAGATTCTCCTTCTTAATTAGAAGCTTTTTTTTTTTTTTACACAGTCTTTTCTGATTTAGTGCAAACACATGTTACACGACTAAGAAGAGACTTTTAATTATTGTGTTCTTCTTTTCTTTTTTCTCTCTCCATGTATGGTCAACCATTTTAACGTGTTAACATCCAATTCCCTGACTTTTTTTTTTTTAAAAAAGTCCACCAGATGGTGGTATTGTATTCTGTCATTTACATTGCTTCATGTAATTTAAACAGCTACCATTCTCGTATTCTCTCCTTCATTATTTACATTAAAGCTGTTGCAATTGTAAATATTCATTTTGGGTGCAAACAAAATCTCCAAATGTTTATTAAAATGCTTTAACATTTCTTTGCTTGCTTCCCCATATGTTTCACCGGAATTTATGAATTTTGTAGCTGTCACGTCATGTAAGATCATATTTGTAAATTGGTTTTCTATGGGAGTAGATTCAAGAATATTTCTTCTAGCTAAACTGTTTTTCTTCTCGATAATATGAACTTGTATACAATTATCATCAGTATCGATGATATGTTCTGCTTATAACGTATATTAGTTCCGAGTGTTAGTCGAGTATACAAAAACAATTCGGACTTGGAAAATATGGATACGCCATTTTCTGTGTATCTGGAAGAAGCAGGAAACTCGTGTGACGTCATATTTTGCTTCGGTCATTCTCAGTAACAAGGGAGGCTGACACTATGTGGCATACCGAGTCATGACTCCTCACTGCAAGTGTGTACGTACATTATATTCTCAGTACTTAATGGCTACGCCCCGGCATATTCAGGAAGTTATTAAATGTATGTCCTAGCCGTGACTCGAACCTAGGACCCTGTAACACAAGCCTTGTGCCTCAAGACTCCTCGACCACTACGTTGAACACTGACTCTATGAAGATACTCAGACATCTCTTTAAATTTTAATTTACGTGTTTAAGAAGGGGTTGAAACAACATATCTCCCCCCCCCCCCCCCCCCC
>JAGDQP010012964.1:4224-18454 GCA_022664845.1 Lepisma saccharinum | reverse complement strand
GCTTCTAACAATGGGATCAATTTCTGTAAAGTTTTCACCGAACCACTGCGTTCAGTGAACTTCGGCGGGACTCGCACCTGTGACCACACGCACGGAAAGTGAGGGTGCTAACCCCTCAGCTATCCCAGGGTCCCTAAATTTTCCGTGTCCCTCCTAGTTTGTGGCTGGCACTCCCCCACCCCTCCCTAGAAAGAGAATAATTGAACTTTTCCGAGACAGATCATAGTATCACTGATAAACAAACCACAACAACACTCGAATTGTTGCGTCCTACGAAATGGAGCAGTGAAAAATACTTTTTTACGTCCTACAACATCCTCTCTCCTTTAAAATTGAAAATGGAAGGTGCGGGTTTTTTTTTTTTCGCAGACGGCGGTGGCATGGTAATAGCTCAACGAGGTATACAGCTGCGTGTAGTGGTTTGAGTTGGGGCAAAACGCTGTAGGAAGACAGCAACAAAACGTTTTAATTAAAGCGAGACTCGGTTGCCCATCCATCGTCATTCATGGGATGAGTCCTTTCGCCCGCCAAAAAACCTTCCTTTGCTTGCCTTCGCCTGTTTACTGGGTCTGTTTTGTTGTTTCAGTTTTTTTTAAAAAGTCTCTCTCAGTTGGTCACAGTTTTTTATTAATAGTTCCAGTGATTTTAGCGACAATTGTTACAGTACTACGCTAGAACTTGTTTCTATCGTATGTCACGCATTTCCGTATGAAATGGCTACATCCTTTATCTGGAATGCAAATAAGTAAAGATTTACGTATTCTTCAAGTTTCATTTATTCGAGAATAAGATTTAAGTCTTGACTAAAAGAAAATGGAGACTGAACCAAGACCTTCTGTCTAGCAGATTACGTCATGGACTTCTGATCGGTAGTCGAGAGGTTTTGACCCAGCTTCTGATCATTCTGACTGAGATTGTCCAGTATTTTGTCAGTTACAGCAGGTGAATGACGGGATGGTATTTCAAGTAAGGCTTGGCTGCTACCTTTTGCGTCCCTGATCCTGTTAGAGCGATCACCGATATACGTCATCCTTTGAACGTAAGGTGCTTAGACGAAATGTTCTCTCGTCAAGGCTTTGTCTGTCTTTCTCGATCAGAGTTCTCTGACCATAAATTTAGTGTGCTCTCACAGGAATTGGAGCCAAGGACTGCTTGCGCTGAAACAGAAACATTAGACATGCATCCACCAGAGCTGCCTTTTATGAGGTGATATTAATTCTCGAAAGGAATATATTGTACGTGGTGGTTCGGAATCCACTTTGAAACTGTAAGTCTCGTTCTTAAGACGTAATCTCCACCTGATGGAAACTAATGACAAACCACCATCGGTTCATCTTTTCCAGAGACGATTGTATGAGTGATTCCGCCACACCCCTGTGAGGGTGTGTTTACCCTCCAATTTTTCGACTACACCCGCCCAGCTTAAATATTTTTTGCTGTAAAAAATCGATAGAAACCTTACAAAACTTCACTCACACCCTCCCAATTTTGACTTTACACCCCCGGAACTGAAAATGCTGGTGGAAACATTGCATGATTGCATCATAGTAGAACATCATCTATCATCATAACTACATAATCGAAATAGACTGTTTCGATATAAATACATAGCAGATACACTGTAAAAAGTCTAATCTTCTTGTGCACTTTTTAACACATTACTGATATAGTGTTTTTGTACAATTAGTGTCCAAAATATGTGCGAAAGATGTCGGCAGTTAATGTCTTTCTGAAGGACACATACTCAGCCTTCCAAACCAGATAATGTGTGTATGGTTATCGCATTAACGTTTAAGAACAACAAATGTAAATCTATGAATTCGAACCGGGAATCGAACCAAGTGTAGTACGCACTGATTTCAAGATTAATTAAGCAGTTATGTAGACACCCAATGCTAGACTTAATTATGCTTGTTGTTTTAATGACTGAATCGTTACGTTTATTACAGTGAAGACTGGTAAGTCACACGTCAGATGGTTCATACTATGTTTAGAAACACATTAGATGACGGTGATTCTTGTATCTTTTAGGTAATTTAATGTTTTCTATTACTATTGTCAGGAATGTTTGTGGACTTTTAAATGCCCAAAAAATCATTCTTATTATCTTAACAGGGATGAATAACACATTTTCTCCATTTGTAAAGCCGTATTCTCGTTCATGAGCCGTTTGATAACGTATTTCGATATGAGATAGACTTTTTAAAATGCAGTTAGCACGAAGAAAGTACAGGATACAAGATGTAGATGGCAGTAGCAGTTAGCCGGTAGTCGCGATTCGTTACAACGAACAGCGAGCAATATGCAAGCAATTTTTATTTGCTTTGCGTCTAGTTAAAACACAATTATTTGCTTGAAACTCACATGTAACACTGAGAACTAACTGAGTGTTCCATCTATATAAATGTGTTTTAAAATGTAGGTAGATCAACAGGGCTCGCTGAGCTGAAAAATAGACGGTGATATTTTTCGATTCAAAAATCACCTTCAGCATCGGAACAGTTTTTTTTTTTTTTTTCTTTCTGTGGTATATGACGGTGCTTTCTGCTGGTCCTACAGAAGGGGACCCCTTACAGAGCTGCGTGGAGATAAAACTGCCACAATGGTCAGATATACGAACCAGCAACATCGGATCCCGGGATAAACGGAGAAGGGTGGTCCAAAAAACGAGAGTTGTGTAGAAGTGCAGGGAGGTGAGTGTGTGAGGTTGAGTGCTATTTTCAAAGCGAGTTGTGAAGAGGAGGTTGAGAGGTCCCTTGCTAAAAAACATTTTGTTCAGCGCGAATTCTCATACTGTGTTTCTTTTTTTCTTTTTCGGATTCTTTCTCACACAATGGGTATGTATGTGTTGGGAGGAAAACAATGATAGAGACTATATTGATGAACCATCCATCCACGGAACTATTTTCCCTCTGTTGTTGTGTTTTTATTGTTGTCAGGAACAAAGCACGAAAATAATGAGAATGATGATGGTAGGAAAATGACATCCACAAAAGTGCTTGTGACCATTCTTTATTTTATTTTCCTCGCAGTAAAATTCACATACACAAAAAAAACAACAACAATAAATCATTGTGTTTACGATATCTGTAATTTGTACAAAGCGAAGTTAATGTTTCGATGTATTCATGAGAGCTATAGGTTAATGAATGAGTCATTCACTTCTAATTTGAAATGTCGCTTTTGTATGCATTCTTTTTTAACTGTTTTCGATTAGTGTCCTCATAGTTAATTTACATAATATGGATTGATCCGCCTAACTGTGGCCTAAATCAGTAATAAAACTGAAGCATCATGTCCCTTTAGCTAGTACTTTTCAGGGAATTGGGATGAGGAATGGAGCAGCCAGCGCTTTAGTCTAGTATCATCTCTGGATTCGCTCAGTGAAGCTGAGGAAAACGCTAGAAAACCTCGATCTTTAGGACTTGAACCTACCCCATCGTCAGTCTAAAATAACGTTACCATAACCACTGGATCACGGAGACTAGATAGTATCTTTTTCTTTATTGTTGCTCTGCCGATTACGAGCGGTCGTCGAAGCAAGGACAGCTTCTTCATGCAGTTCAGTATTCTTTCTACCTTGGAGTATGATTTTTTTCTTCCTTAAGACTCACATTTCCAGCACGTAATTTGATTCTAGGACGCGAGATGGAACTAGTCTAGGCGACTAGTCACATCCTCTGTTGGTATTGCACGGAACTATTTCCGTGTTGGGGGGCAAAGTGAGCGTGCTAAACACTATGTTTTGCGTAGAGTACTACTAGATAACAACGAACCAGTCTAGAATTAATTTGATAAAATCTGATTAAGGAAAAGTTAGATATACATTTGAAAAGGCGTCGCCAGATAATAAGGCAACATTGTGACGTAGAACCTATGAACTTGCACAATATTCGAAACTATATAACTAGCTGGAAACACTGTTTTGAGAGTACAATAAACACTAAAGAAAGAAATAGAAGTCGTTGCAGTATAATGCGTTCTGTTATTGGTAAATAGAATCAGGGCATGATGAAGAAAGTTGACAGAAAAGCATAAGCGCAGAAAAAATAAAATAAAAATAGAGGCGAGAATATGTTTCTATATATATGAGAAGAAGAAAAATGGAATCTATTGTATAGGAAAGAAAAGAGAAATGATATATAGAAGCAATGAAAACGTATGAATGTATAGAACGGTTGAGATCTTATTATATATATAGCGTGAAGTTAAGAGATGTTGGAAAATTTTCGGTTTCCTTTCTGCACATCTGCTTCTTTCTACTCTATATATTTCTTCTTTCCTTTAGTCCTCTTTCTCTCTCTCTCTCTCTCTGTGTCCTGTTTTCTTCTCCCTACATCCCGAGCCACACCCAAAGCATCTCTTTCTTTCACTCACGAGTTTTGTGTGGTGTTTGCAGACCCAGTGATTGATTCTCAACCCTTTGAGGCTACCCGGTGGTCGAAGGTCTTGATGATGTGATAAGAGCCTCTCGATCGACTGGGGTTGAACGCGTCTCATTTTTCATCGGCGTCAAAAGAAAGAAAGAGAGAGAGAGAAAAAAAAACACGAAACGACCGAAAAGAAATAAAGGTTCGTTGGTGTTTCGTCTTTCATCTCTCTCTCTCTCTCTCTCTCTCTCTCTTTCTCTTTCTTTCATCTATCTTGTGTGCTCTTCTTCAATAGCTTTACCTCTCCCACCTTTTTTCCAAACACAACCTGGCATCTTTAAAATTCATGTTTTGATCCCCGTGGTCACCAGTCCTTGTCTGTTTTTAAACCAACAAAATTATCTTCCAAGTATTGAATTTACAAATGACATTTTTTTAAAACTCCCCTCCACCATTGTCAATTGATTAGGGTCGTTTCGTTGTATCCTGAGCAATAGCAGATATCATCCTTGGGAAATGTAGATCAAAGAGTATATAAAGGCAAGAAAACAATGTTCCCAAAACAAAGCAGTTTCAGATGTGCTTTTCTCTATAATCAAAATATATGGATGGATATATTTAATGTAGAAACTGAAAAATTAGTACTATCAAGTCCGAGCTCTCCGAAATTAGCGCCTTATAAGTGAGTCACCAATTTTCGTACCGTGACTTAACTTTGCAAATGCAAATTACCAACTTATAGCAAGTTTTGCGTGTGTAGATGCCAAAGCTATTATCGCAGCGTTGCCAACAGCCCGAGAATTTACTAACTAGAATCTTGATTAAAAAAAAACAACTAGAACCGTGCCCTAAACAACCAGAATTTATTCTGTTCCATTATAATCGTGCAAATGACATGTAACGAAAAAGCAGTTTAAAACACAGTTAACTCAATTAAAACTTAATTGTTAGCAAGTTGTCATCGATATAATCATCAGTGACTTCATCAGTGGGAGTTAACGGGCAACTGAAGATGACAGCATTTATTTCTCCTGTGTAAGCCAGAAGAAATTTCCAAAGTAGAATTCGACATGTGTAAACTCATTGTACCTCATTATTATTATTAGTAGTAGTAGTAGTATTATTAATGATAATAATATTTAACAATGTTTAACTAATTTAAAAACTCCTGCGTTGGACCAAGTAAAAAAGCCTCGACATTGCAAATTCTGCTAATTTTCTAAATAAGTTTTTACCACGAGCAAGACAATAATTGACGAGCTTATACAAAAACTGATTAAATATACATTACACTACTGTAAGTTTTCGCCGTAGAAATTCCATTTTAGTGCTCAAGTCACCATGCAAATAGAATATTTCAAGCAGAGGAATTAAGAGCCCCTAAGACAAAAAGTGCTCTTCAAACTGAAAACAGAGACTTTTCTAAGGATTTCAATGACATTAGGCAATCTTTGTTGAAGTTGTTTTAATTAACCCAGAAATAAATTTCAGACATCTTTTCCTTGCAGTTTTCTCTGAACGTTCTTTAGTACCAAATTTCCTTAATTCTGTTAGTTTTCTCTTCTCAAACAAATAAAACATGCATAGATCTAATTGCTTTTCTAAATCTTATGTTTAAGAAATGTTTTTCAACTAATACGTGGAATTGAACAAGATTATAAGATGATAGACCGCTATACTTTAAAATAATATTGCAATTTATTTCTAAAAGGTATTTTTTTTAAAAAAAAAACTAGATTACAACTAGGGATTTTAAAAAGACTAGATTTCCCACTAGCAACTAAATTGCTATTTTCCCAACTAAACGGTCTTTAGACTAGATTTAGTTGGAAAACAACTAAATTGGCAACACTGTACTATCGTCTGCGGGATATTTTCCGTTAGTTGGTGAGTCCATGAGGAGAAATAAAGTAAAAGAAGAAGATAGGAAAGCGCAGAAAGAGTTTTATCACATGCGGGAGTCAAATGCATCTTGTGAAGGAGCTACTTAAAAATAAAGAATTAACGGACTCGGTCTATGCAAGGTCAAGCCAAAAAAAAATTATTGAGCTAACGACACCATACTTAACAGATCAAAAAACATTTTTCTGATAGGCCCAAGGCTCGGGTTAAGTTAGTTGTATGAAATACACGTCTTTGTAATCTATACGAATCCTGAGATACATTACTAACATACCGAACGTTCGTGACTCAGTTGGTATATAACATTGGCTTCTCATTCGATAGGTCCTGGGTTTGATACCAGCGGTCGAATGTCCTGGCTTAAGATTTTTCAAGAGTGTTTCCTCAGCAACACCATGCAAATACTGGGATGGTACCTTGAACTTAGATCAAGACGCAACTCCTTCCTGCATCCTTCCTCCTACCCTATCCCGACCTGAGCCATAGCTGCCTAAAGGCCAGGACATAACATTCAAATTCAACGTAAATTACTTATAAAAGTCGCAATATCTTTCTACGTTTGGGAAGTACCTTATCATTGTATGTGGTTTAATTTATTCATTAGGTTAGAAATTGAAATTGTGTATTGATAATATTACTAAGTTCCAGGAAAGACGTTCAAAACTTATTTTTTATTTTTTTTTATTTTTCTTCATTACTGAATTAAGTAGAACTAGAAAATATACATTTTCCATTCCTCCCTCACGAAACAACCAATAAACAGACACGTATATATCACTCAAAAAAAACTTTCTAAAATAAAACAGGCTTTTTGCAATTTATGTTCGCAGTTTCCCGAAGAGTTTTAAACCGAGAAAACAATTGAAAAACTCTCGTTTGAACACTCATTTCTGCACAACATATTGCGCTATTAAAACTATTCTTTTTTGTAGTGTTCCCGTGTATTTTTCTATAAATAAATAATAATAATAAAAAAAAAAGTTTAGTAGTAACAACTTTAATGCATCCGAACCTCATCTGTGCGAGCTCTATAAAACAGAGAAGGCTGTTTTCCTAATTACACCTTAGTTGGTCATAAAAATGGACCACGAAAGAGGAAAGCGAGTTTATCTTACAATTTTCTAGGTCCGCTAGCGGATCGTCGTTCTCAGTACCTTTCTTTCTCTTGCTTCATCTTCTTTCTTTTCTTTTTTTTTATTAATTTTCTTTTTCATTTTATTTTCATTCGCGCTCTCAGTCTCATATCGCCACAATTATTTCCAAAGCACATAACTAAAAGACCATAAAACCATCTAATGGCTTTCGGGTAATAAACAAACTATTTACACAGGAACATCACCGCAAAATACTTCTAATACACACACATATATATAGGCTTCGTTGGGATGTTATTTTCTACCGTGCTAATTTCTTTTTAGAGGATCGTATAGAAGAGGATACGATGGGAAGATGAACATCCGGCTCTCCGATGTGTCCATATGGCGAATTAATTACATGAGATTTCTTCAAGCGAAAACTGCTAGAATATTATGTCCTCATGTCGTTTGGATGCGAATATAATTTTGAGGAAAAAACCAACATTAAACTGTTCTTTTATAGTTTCTTTCGATATCCTGTAGATGTCAGTGTCTTCATAAAGCAACATTTGGTGTCGTAGTAGAGTTGCCAAATTTTGTAAATATTTAAATACGTATTTCGTTTTTTTTTAATAAAAGAAGAAAATGTACGAAATTAGGAAATGTTCGAAAAGGTTCCAAATAAGAGATACCTGTATTTTAATGAAATCGATCCGACGACCCCTAGCACCAGAGGTGAGCGTTCTACCAACTGAGCCACCGTGGCCCCACATCTCCAGTGTATGTTGACATGTTGCAATTGTTTCCTGCTCTTCAGTTGCTTGAGTATTGTTCAGAAGTTTTTTTTTCAACAAGACGGTGCATCGCCTCATTGGGGTTTGGAGATTAGTGGCTATCTTGATACGACCTTTCCTGGACGATGAATCGGTCGTGATTGCCCGACAGCCTGGCCTCCACGCTCTCCTGACATATTCCAATTATTATTTTTTTTCTATGAGGTTATGTCAAGAACAAGTCTACGGAACTCCTGCACCATATCTTGCAACTCTGCAACAAGGGATATCCGCAGTCATTGCATCGACCCCTCCTACGATGTTGGCTAACGCATGGACAGAAATTTAATATCGACTAGATGTTGTACGCTCTACCAAGGGTGCTTACGTGCAGACTTACTTATGAGTTTTCCTGTTGCCCAATAAACTTTGTTTTCCAATATTTTGGCACTAGTTTCATCTCTCTGTCATGTTTACGGCAAAAAATAAATCCAGATTGTAATCAGGCAAAGACTTTTCGGACACCGACAAACTTCGGGAGGTGATTCCTCACATGAAAATAACACGAAAGTTCCTCTCACAAATTTTAGAGATCTGTATAATTTCGGAGATACAGTCTGCCGAAAGCGTGGGAAAATGAACTTAAGAGCGTCGTATTTCTAACGCTACGAACAATAGAGCTGATGCGGCATGGTACCGTCAAAGACTTTAAACCTGCTCTGTTTGAAAATGCATGTTCCAAAATTGTGTGATAGATGCGCAAGAGATTCCTCAAATGAAGCATGAGAATCAAAATGAACATCAGACAATGATATTCAATGTCTTTGATAACAAACAAAATACGAAAGTACGAAATCCTAGTCCTGATTGTTATGCAACGTCTTTCATCATATGGAATCTGCTTGAAATATTAACTTGGCACAAATGAATTATTGTTTCCTGGTGCAAAGCCATGCTCATTTCGACCTATCTTTACTTCAGAGAACTTCTGGGAACCCCCTACTTTCTTTGGCGAATGCTTTAGGCGCCCAGTGTGGAATTTTGAAATATGGATTTTTGGATAATGTTGATTTAAAGTCTTTGACGGTATCATGCCACATCAGCTCTATTGTTCGTGGTGTGAGAAATATGAAGCTCTAAAGATCATTTTCCCACGCTTTCTGCATAGCTCCGAAACTACGCATATTTCGAAAAACTTTCTTCTTATTTTGATGTGAGGAATCATCTCCCGACACTTGTCGGTGTAGTTCATAAACATGGAACAATTTTTTTGTAATTTGTGCTTCATACTACTGAGATTCATAGATATGAAGATTTCTCTGCTTCCCTTATTAAGTATTCTGTGACCACTTCTTATTGTCCAAGATTTAAATGCGATTTTTTTACGAATTAGAATTCGGAGTTCGATCCCCGCCCACATAGCAATTTTGACCTAACTCAAAGGTGAATCAGGCATACTTTGACAATTGCGACAATTTGATACAAGTTTAGTGAATCAAGCAGTCTAGTTTACAATCATCAAGGTGTAAATAACCTTGACAGGACAAGAAAGAAAAAGAAACATAATGTATTTCTTTAAAAACAAAACAAAACAAAAACGTTGCCCTGGGTGGTAATCGATCACTGGTAAATGAATCAGATTCTGTAGTCGCCACTCCACGGAACCACCCGCCGTAACTGCTTTTCCAAGCGTTATTTATAATGAATTCAAATTGTAAGAGACACCTGTGGTAACAGAGTGCGAGTTGGCGAAGATTAGCTTAAGGTGAAACAGTCCTGGCACGAGGTGGGACTTCATCGCACTGAGACCGCAGTAGAAGTGAAAGGAAACAAAATTCAAATAAATTTCAAGTTTGGCAAGCTTCCTTGCATAACTGCTTATTCCAATAAGCTTGAATTAGGTTAGTTAGAGCAACCAAGAAATTTATTTATGTTTTTTCAACATGTTTGTTTCATGCGTGTTTATTAAAGTTCAACACAATATCAAATTTTTTCAAGCTCAAAACAAGTGACTAGTAAGTTGCTATCTGTGCGGTGGGGACATAAGTGGTTAGGAGCCCACGATAAACTGTAGGTCCAGTCCCTAGGACGCCATCTTCATCCGATGGAAGACAATGGAAAACCACCATAGATTCACCTTGCTCAGGAACCTTCTGGTCAGGATCTGCGCTCAGACAGAACAACCATCATCATAGTGTGTAGTTGAGTGAATTTTGACGTGTTTTGTTCATCGACTCACAAGAAAAAAAAATGTCCGTGGTGAATGCCCCGCCTCTTTTTTCTTTCTTTTTGTGGACTTAATTAAATATAATTGCTTGAGTAGTTTTATGGCCAGTATGGGAATTGAACTAGAGTATGCTTTTCTTTCTTCTACAAAAATGCAACATTATATGTCATAGTATATGATAGACACATAAAATATTTCTCATCCTATGTCAGAAACAGGGGAGCAGAAAGAGACTTTTGGCATTGCTCCATAAACTTTTCCGAGAAGCAGATGCGATAGGTACTCGCATTGTTTGACGTTTCATCGCTTCCCCCTTCTCTAACCAAGAGTAAAGTCGACATGAGATCGAGAGAGTACATAGGGACTATATACCCCGTCGGACGCAGTTTCCCCAGGAATTTCTACTATGTAGTGAAACCTCGCTTTGATCTAGCGAAGAGGCGAACCTCTTTTTTGTACTCTGTGATTTCTCTCTCTAAACTAGCTGCTACAGAATATAGGAACTCCCTTTCTGGCTCTTCTCTATGTCCTCCGTGTACGTGTGTGCGTAGCTGTGTGTGTGTGTGTCAACGAAGGAACTTGTTTTGTGTGTAAGCGCGTGTATATATATATATACGTCGTCCTATACGCTTATTGGAATGGTTTATGTCCACGTTCGCTCACCACTCTCAGACAATTGATTACTCGACGGGCCTTATCTTGTGTGTAATCACTCGTTGAGAACCACGGCATAGAGAGAGAGAGAGAGAGAGAGAGAGAGAGAGACAAAAAGCTAGAAACCATCGTGCTTTTCCTTCAGCTTTTGAGATTCAGAAGAAAAAAAGGCAAAAAAAATATATACTGGCCTCGTTTGGTCGATCTGCATACCTAAGATACTTCAGGGAGCAAAGATGTCTGTCAGTAGCAAATTCCTAACTGACAGCAACGCGTCACCGTGGCGACGCGATGAATTAAAAGGTTTCGAATTTAAATTCCCTCTGTCCGGTCCCGCTCCTATATACCCACATCGATTATGCTGCCACACACATAACACACGTCAACATAACTAACTATGTATGTCTGAGACTGAAGGACCTACTTCAGGAAATAAATTCATTGGACATTCTTGGTCAAATTACTGTCAATTAAGGTGAAACAAAAGATGGATATTATTACTACCTCAATTTAAATGGTATTTCGAGTGTTTACTGGTATCTTAATATGGAATACTTGCTTTGAAATACTTACTATGGTAAACTTCACAACTTCATGTTTACTAAAATGCTTGGCTTGTTAAGGTATTACATAACATTCTCCTAGTTTATTATTTAAGAAAAAAGTTTTTCATTTAAGTGTATAATGTTTTTTTTTTTTTTTTGTTTTTGTTTAACATGCTTTGGCTTGTTAAGCTAACATCCACGAGTTTGTTTTAAAAAAAAAAAAAAAAGGTTTTCTTGGTCGATAAGAACTATAATTCGATTGTGATCGCTTCTGGTAAAAGTAGCAGCTTCAAAGATACTATTCATTGCGATCAATCAGGGATCGAGGCCTATCTTTTCATTTTCCCCAAGGTGGTGGTTATTCAGCTTGCAATTTCTCCCATAGTCCCTTGCGCGAAAATACGCGTGCCGCCATGTTTCCGGCAAGTTACGTGCTGATTGTGAGATGCCCCAATGGCTTATGCAAGAACAACTCGTGGCGTTATCATCACTGCGACAAACAACTAGAATAAAATATATTTCGTCCCATTTCCCATGGCTTTCAGTAAACGGGGAAAATGTTTGAAGTGGATTAATGCCTGTGGACGAAACGATTTAAGAATTAATTCTATAACGAAACACCACTATGTATGCATTTCATTGAAGGATATGAACAAGGAGGTTCTAGGTTCGGTTGTTGACCACAGTGATTATTGTCGACGTCCATTTGCGATTTCCAGAAGAATAAAACTTGAAAAACAAGTACACTGACATAATCATAGGAAGCCTAAAAGAAAATACACGTGGGGTGGGATGGGGTATTTTTCGTTCGTAAACAAAGTATTAATGATGACAAAATGCTATCTGTTGTTCACAGATAATTTCGGTCTTAATGTGTTTACATTTTAGTACGTGAAAGTTTAACCAGCTTAATAACAGAGGCGTGAACGTGTGTGAGAAGAGAACAATAATGGTTAACACCAACTGATACAATGATTGTTGTGATAACCCAACTGTCAATCAAGAGCAACAATATGCTTCCTATAGAACAAGACAAAAAAAAAAGTAAGTGAAGAATTGATGACTTCGAAGTATTATATTGCGTGTTTGCTCTTATAAGGAATCGATTTACCACAGTGCGGCAGTCCTTTGCTGTCTCTGTTTGGCACGCGAGACAAAAAATAACAACGCTATCTGTTTCATAGAACAAGTGTTCTTTTGTTAAAGCTAGGCCTGTATGAAGAAATCGTTCAGATATACTTTGTTATTCACTGTTTTGTTATCTTCTAGTTATCAATTTTGGTCATATCATATTAACATACATGTATGTCACAGAGTGCTCAATTAGTTACACGTGGAGGGGGTGTTTCACTTGAGTATATTTTTTCCATATGCATCAATAGATCACTTACCTCTTTCATTCATACCACATAAAAGAAAACAATTTTCTCAGGTTAACTCGTAACCATTATGGCATGGATGATGCCAAACTCCCGAAATTGCGGGATGTGACTCTCCAATTCTCGAGACCCCAACTTTAAAATCCTTACGGTTAAAAGTCGATAGAAACTCTGTAAAATCACCACACCAATTTTGTCTTTACACCCCCAAATTAGAAACTATGGCAGAATCCCTGGAAGTAGTATCGTATCAAGCCTGGAAACTCCAGAAACATTCGCATATTGCACAGTTATATTCTAGATTACAGAGGTTCTCAAATGTGTTCTGTTCGCGGCACATTGTTTCGCCGTGTGTGTTATTACGGCACAGTGGCACACCCACCATTATTGTCAGGTTCCCGTTGCAATATTTTCCTCAAAATACTGGAAAATTTCCCGATTTTTGTAAAAAAAAAAAAAAATCACAGATGCTAAATTTGCTGGAAATTAAAACAGAAAGTGCAAAAAAGATTGAGCAAAATTTCCCGATTTTAAATTTCTTTTCCCTTTCTTGTGGCCTAGATTTTCCCATTTTCCGGGAAATTTACCTCCACCTGACAACACTGGCACCCATAAGCAGTAGGTGGCGGCACTGCGCTAGTGGCACTACCAGAGATAATACGATTCTCCGGATAACAAATTCAAGAAGTTCTACATACCAGCTGAAGAGGGAAACAGTATCGAACTATAGTCCTGCCATCTTTCGGCGAGCGAGGTGTACTAAAACCTGAAATAAACTTCATTCCAATTTTTACCGTTATTACTTGAAACAGAACTTGTAGTAGAAGTGCTCTTGAAAGTACTGGATCTGCGTGAAGTTGTTGGAGCGACATTTAGATTATTTGTATTTGCTAAATTATCTACAGTACTATCCGATAGCCACACATCACAAATGCCAACACATTAAAGAAAAAAAAAAATGTGTTGCTTGCTGGTGACGAAATACAGACAGTATATATATATATATATATATATATATATATAATAAATCACAGCCATATTCAATCCACTAGTGGATGAGGCCTCTCCCCGAAGGGAGGAGTTGGTCTACTGCTCCCACGCTGACCAGACGGGTTGGGAGAGGAGAGCCGAAGCTCTCACTGTGATCGCCACTGTCTTTTATTCACAGCAGCTCCCCAATTGTCCTCACGATGCTGGGTCAACACCGAAATTTTTGAGCCCCCACCGGGAATCGAACCCGGGACCGCTCGCACTGAAGTCGAGCGCGCTACCGACTAGGCTACGCAGGAGCTCATATATATATA
>JAGDQP010012963.1:31455-48982 GCA_022664845.1 Lepisma saccharinum | reverse complement strand
AATTTTGAAACCTTTTTTATTTTTGAAATTATGACTGTGTGAATCCTTATTTCATGGATTCCTGATGTACATATTAAGAATTTAAAAATAAAATATATATAGAAAAGCTTTAAGTGAAGCGATTTTATAAGCGCATTGGAAAATAAAATATAATTTCCTTGCGCCTATTACATGTCTTCCAATAAAATGGGGTCCCTATACATTAATTAATTATTTAAAAGTATAATTGTTTTCAATTTCAAATTATTTGTAAATAGGATATTTACAGATTTTGAAAGAACGATTGAAATATTCAAGACAAAATTCAGATAACATTACGCAGAGCATTAGGTCAATTGTTTGTTAACAATTCAACTGCCATATTGATCACTGAATCTAAAGATATCGGAATCATATTTTATGGTGATAAGTACAATTTCAAAGATTCGCATTCATGGGATACAAACTCTATAATGGTATCATTTACAATGTATTTAGACGCCTCACGATTTTATTGAAAGTCATATACAAGAATTTAATTTATTATTTTAAATGCGCTTATAAAATTGTTTCACTTTAAACAATACTTGAGATGGGGAGATGAGGATTTAGTTTTCCGGAGTGTCGTTACCTCAGATGTACGGATGCCACTCAAAGTTTTATTTATTGGAGTAGTGGAAGAGGATTAAAATTGAAGGGACTTAAAGTTTTGTATTCCCCTGGGGTGTAGACTGAGTGGGGATAAGTGAATTTTAAAAACTTTTGTACTGTCGTTAGATCTGCGTATGTGTGCAAAGTAGAGGAAGTGGATTGAAATGGAAGGAAATGAAATCTTGTTACCCCTAGGGAGAAAGGGGGTAGGTTTTCAACATTTTTCTATTGTTATCGTAAATACGTACGCCTACTAAGTATCAAGTCGATTGGAATAGTGCAAGTTGGTTAAAATTGAGTAACAAAATTTGAACAAATCAAACTGAACCAGAGTTAATGTATATAAAATCGTTAAGTGAGTGCGGAGTGAGGGTTGAATTTTCCAAACTTGTATAATGTGGTTAGAAGTACATAAGTGTACAAGATCTTAAGTCGATTATAGTAGTGGAAGTGGGTTAAAACTGAAAAGGGTGAAATTATTTTACCTCCTGGGGTGTAGATTATCTGCGGGTTAGAGAGTGAATTTTCAAAATAAAATTTTACTGTCATCGGGACTACGCATGTTTTCAAGTCGATTGGAGTAGTAGAAGTTGTTCAAAATTGAGTTACAAGATTTGAACGAACCGATTTGTATAAATTTGTATAAAATCGTCAAATGAGTTGGAGCTGAGGGGTGAATTTTGCAAAATTTTACAATATGGTCAGAAGTACGTAACCATGAAAAGTTTCAAGTGGAATGGAGTAGTGGAAGTTTGTTAAAACTGAAGGCGTGAAATCCTAGGGTGTGTGATTTAAGTGAGGCTTGAGGGGGGGGGGGGTGAGTTTTCAAAGATTTTGTATTGTGATCGGAACTATGTACACCTAGTAACATTCCAGTCTATTGGGGTAGTGCAACTGGGTTAGAACTATTGCAAAATGTGAACCTGGCAAACAGACACAATTGTGGATTCAATCTAAACCGTTTATTAAATAAACTGGAAAGAACACTAACATAAGGAAAGCTCTGATCCTATTTCATTTACCTACATCGTTTCAGCTGATAAGAATTCTGATGATAATGAGCGTGGCTCCCAACAGTCTTTTACCAGCCTGGAGGCATGGAGTACCAGCACTGACACCACTGGATGAAAGACTACATCTTCATTACGTATAAATTATCGAAAATTCAAGATAACTTTCCTTTCTTTAGTGTTTAAAGTAATTATTTGCTCACAATTTTTGGAAAATTATATTTAGATTCTCTTCATCAGAAACTTATTTCCTGCACAATTTCATTTTCCATTTCATTGTTTCTTTTTCTCTTTATCGTTTCTTGTATCTTACAAAACTAACTTTACTTCTCTTTTAGTGGTTTGGTTTCCCTACCCTAAGAGAGTGTCGTAGAGAGGATTAATCTTATGGCTTCTTCGATAGCTGGAAACAATTTAATGTCAACCTACGTCACCTATGTCGATCAAACCATTTTTGTGACATTCGCCATTAACCGAGAAAAGTTATAGCGACTTCCTGATTCTGAGTTTCACCGATAAGACCAACAGCTTTTATGAGTACGGGAAAATCTTCCACTTTTTTTTTAGGAAAAAAGGAAAGGTTAAAGAATTCTTGTTCAGTTCGTAGGGTTGAACTAGTATTTGGTTGAGTTATATTACCTATAAAAGTAGAACCAACGATCTTTATAAACTTCCTTCTTTTCTTCTCTTAAATAACATGTATTCTTTTCGTTTTTTCCGCTGTAAGCTGGTTAATAAATTTCAACGTAAAAGCAATTCATTGCGACATAAGTAACATGTGTGGTTGGGAACAATTATGTCATCCAAAACATTTTACGGCGGAAGAACAATTGATCGATATTGTTGCTTTAATTTATGACAGTGAAGTTTAACTAACATAGTAGTGATTGCGTTCTTGCTTCTTAAGCTTCTGTATACAGCCACCTTGAGTAAAACTCTGTAATTTCTTGAACATTTGTCTAAATGTCCGTTAATTTATTTAGCTTCAAACTAGCAACAATATGAATTGTTAACATAACTTTTATAAACTCCTGTATAATTAATGTATTAGTGATTATATATAGTTGTTTGATCACTACTAAACCCACCGACATGTTCATCAGCTTTAAAATAGTACTGGTTGCCGATTTAAAACCAAATTTGACTTGTAGACGAAGAAGGATTTTCTACCTTTTAGGGTAGAACAAAATCATCTTATATTAATTCTTTAATTTAGAGGTCAATGTGATTTCAAATCCAAATGTAGAGATGAATGTGAGGCATAACCCGGGAGTTTAATGGTGAATGGAAAAAGTTGAACGATTCTCAGACTATTCCTTAAGTAATTTCTTCTGATTTTGACATAATTATTTACGTTATTTCTGGATTTTCATGTATTTATTTTGTTTGTTGTGATAAGGCGAAGGTGAGAGATTTCTAGGGAATTGATGAAAGTGGTGTCCATGCCAATCAAGGTGAATAATAATCTTAAAACTACTTTTCAGACGTTCAGTTATATAATAATGTTTTCACGTTATTCGTTCACGATCACTTGGAAATTGACGATACTCAGTAGAGAGCGGATATTAAGATGCAGCACATTCCCAAAACTGTTTTCAAATCCATAGTTCAAGATATTTCGGGGCATGACATAAAAGGCGAAATTGACACAATTAGTAGCACGGTTTGCATCCTTTCTTGTAAGATTAACCACCTTTTCCCCTGTTTTCACCTCTTTGATTCTTCAGCACCTTTATCATCCCATTTCTCTCATATTCCTTTAATGGAGAAAAATACCAATTATTTTCGCTCCGTTTGAGGAGCTACATAAACTTCATAGTCTTTATTTCGTGGTAGGAGCTACAATATGATATTTTTCGTCGCAACCTTAGGCGACAGATTGCGAGAATTGAAATTAATATAATGAAAAGTGAAAGCTTTCATTATTAAAAACGGACTTTTTCTCCCGTGCAAATAACGTTCTGCGTGTACAACAAAGAGCGGCAATTTCCTTTCACCTCGCAAAATCCTGCGAGGGAAATCACGAACATCATAAAACCATGCGTTCTAAGGCGTAAGATCAGCGACTCGAAGGGTCGTATTTTAACTAGCTGTAGATAAGCCGAATCATGAGGAACTGAAGTCAAAAGTTACTAGACTAGCCCATACAAACTAAAGGTTTCTTTTACGAATTTTGACAAAGCCGTAGCTCTTTTTACCAGAATCATTGTTGTGATTTGCAGTGGAGGCGTAGTGTACAAAGAAGAGTCAGAAAAAATAGAGCATTTTATTCTTACTTTGGAGTTTGGACTCTGCTGTTGTGCTGTTAGCGTTGTAGAGTATGTTCAAGTGCAGTAATATCTACCAAGTAATGTTTTTTGGTACTGTTGCATAAAGAATGTTTATGTAACTGTTTCACACCTAAATAATGATATTTTGGCAGCAACTTGTCCCTCTTGTATGACCATAAATTTGCACCTTAAAATCCGTTCCATAATAATCAGTGTATTGTCCATAGAAAACTTGACACGAATGTTCAAAGGCAAGAAACAATTTGCCATAGCTTAGTCGGTTATTTGGGAAAGGGGTTCAAGTACTGGCAACCAATGATGAACACGACATGGAGTATTGTAAGGAATCTCATCGCAGGTTAGTACTCTGTTCAGAAAAGGATCCTTTTGGTGACGAAACAGGAGAGAAACACAATCATTTGCTTGTGTCGCTCTCTGCGTAGCAGTTAACTCATGTGAGATCCATCGTCCAGCCTGAGACCGTTTTCCAAGCTGATGAAGGCGTTGTCGAAAGGTTTCCGCACTGCAATTAAATATTCCTTTCCATTCTTCATGTATTTGGATATTTGCGGTCTTTATAGTCCTCTTGAGTGGTTTGTGAACGTTCTTTACGTGATGCATCCTGAAGGGATTCGTCGCTGTCCTTAAATTTGTCAAACCACTGTTGAACTGTTCGCTCATTAATCACATCCATACCGAATGCATGGCATAATTTTCTTCCCGTCTACTAGCGTTCATTCTCAGTTTAAACTCTTACAACATACAGTTCCGTATAATGCTGTTTGGGCTTCCCATGTTAAATCTGATCTCATTGGCGTCCCCTTTTAGCTGTGATGACCACTACTAGCTAGCTACAAGTGGAACTACTCTCTAATACGTTGTCTTCCAATCCTCTGTCTCAACTCCGAATGAGCCATGTTGAAGGAGCATGCAGTCCAAGCATGTGAAACTCCGGTATAATTTTTTTCTTGCCTTCTCAATCTCTTTTGTTCTTTGGTGCTGAATTTCGATTATTCTAATGGAAGTTTTAAACTTTCTAATGGAAAGAAAGTAATTTTATGAGTAAATGTACAATAGCGGAAGATACCTTATCATTAGTATAATACTCTATGAAATCCATGAAATCAACATACGAATACAACATCCTTCAGAGTGAAATGTGGCCTTACATTCATTTGTGGTATTTATTGTATACCAGGCGTGGCCAACTTCTTTCAATACGAGGGCTAAATTATGATGTGTGGTAGCGTCACAGTCTGCATACTTTTAGACAAAATCTAAATAAAAGTAAACTCGGCATTTTTTCAGATACTAAGGTAGAGGAGAAGAAGGTCCAAATAAAAGTTACGGTCCAAATACGGGCTAGTAAACAAAATGGACTTATATATTCTTGTGTAGTACTGCTGACTGGTGACAAAAGTGTGAAACAGTTCCCCAGGACGAGGGTAGTGGCGACATTAAGTTGGCGACAAAGAGTTAGCTGTGGTTGATTTATTTGTATGTTGTGCCTGTTTTCAACATTAGGAAAGTTTTACCAGGCATTTCTGTTCCAACGTTTTAAACACAATAAAACCAAGTATGAAATGTTTTATCAGGTAAATTGTATTCCTCAGGAACAACACTCATAGTCGGTATAAAACAAAGAATAAATAATATTGCGTATTGATTTATGTTGCGTCAACCCCTATGAATGGTCTAAATACAGTCTATTTGCCTACCTACATCTTCATCTTAAGAGTTTACTTCTCTTAGAGCGCAGTACTTGGAATTTCATACCTAGTAAGTCCCTTTCATATTTCAGTAGTTCCTGTCATAAAGAAAAAAGTCAGCGATCGACTTAGAAAACGAGGAAGTGCTACTGTTATAATGGATAACCCATAGTAAAGAAACATAATGGCTTCTTTGTAAAAGCAGGAATAGAAGAAGACATTATATTTTAACTAAGCTGAGTAAAGATCTGAATAATTAAAAATATGGAATATACCTTAACGGAAAAAAAACATGGAACTTTAGAATTCATAAGACAAGAACCAGATTCAGAAGACTGCAGGATGATATTTTCTGACCTTGTGATGATGAAGACACCAGATGCACAAGTAAAGATACGAATTTTATATTCTGCAACAGGATATTCTCTGAACACACAGGGAGACCTATACGTTATGTGCATTGTCTGTTCGAGGTGACGACATAAAGAATGCACTTCTGCAGAAAAGGAGAACTATCTCTGACTTTTGTAAATATACATTTATCATCACTGTATCACTCTTGAACATTATTTTGAGCTTTACAATTTCTTCTTATTTTTTTTTAATAACTATAAAGCTTAGCCCATATTTAGACCAGGATTTCAAAAGTAAAGATTATGACATCTCTGTAAAATATGTGTTTAGTATCATAGTCATAGATTTCTAAACTAAATTTGCAACTGCATTATAAAGTAAACATATCTCAGACATATTTGCAGTTGTTGTTTAATACATTCCTTTGAACATTTTGGAGATATTCGAAAAATAAAAGTGGTAACCTTGGATCTTCTCCTCTAATAGTTAAACGTATTGGGTAGATGCAAAAGTTCTACCAGGTTTTGGGGCGCATAGAAGTGCAAACAACACACAATGGCATTCACTTAGGACTGCATAGTCGCGATAGCCATCTGACATCTTGCCCCTTTCTGGTAGGAGATAAATTCCACGTCGGTGGCAGTCCTAAAGTTTGAAGTCGAAGAACTGTTGTACGGCAGGTTTCACAGCCTCCACATCATCAAAGATTTTCCGAGCGAATAAAGTCTATTCTACAAGGGACGAAAGGTAGAGACGAAGTCAGGTGAATAAGGTGGGTGAGGTAAACGTTTCCAACAAAAAAAAACATCAATTTTGACGGGTGATGTCAGTAGTATGTGGTCTGAAGTTATCATTGTGGTGATAACTTCTTGGCGGCCACTCCTATCGCAAATATGCTCGCAGTCTGTCTAACTGTTGACATTAATGATTTGGATAGGTTCCAAGACCTGACAGTGAGTTATGTCTTTAACGTCCCAGTACACATTTAACTGGAGTTGCCGTGACTCAGGCGGTAGCGCGTCGCACAACGAATCTTGCGACTTAGATTCAAATCCTGGCCAGGACGCTAGACGCTTTCTTTCAGTGACCCCATACCTGGCGTTCTGAGGTACACTCGGTCTCCTTTCGAATTAAGTGCTAGTGTCCTCGGTATTCCTGGACATCTTGGAAGTGAAGGCGGTCGAACGTGGAGAACTCATATAATGTCACTGGTCGAGAATATGTGGAGCTATACCTCCACATCCTCCCATGCACATATTCACACACTAAACAACTTTCATGATGAAACGTTTGTTTGGAACTTCGATGGAGGCAGTTCAAAAACGAGACACACAGTCCTTCGACACTACGTTCAAGTACAGAACACAGTTCTCATCAGTCAACATCCGTGACAATGAATAATAAGAACCGATCGTTTTGTACTGAGAAAGCAAGGGAACACAGATCGTGATGCATATCTCCCGTTAAACTGCTCTCAGCTGATGTTAAACTCAACGGTTGAACTCTGAAGTTGAATCCAACAATTAGAGTCATCTTTCAACTCTTGTCCTGTGTACCGGGAAGGTTTCCGGTAATTCCTCTACGTTTTGATTCGCTCTGTTTCGCATTAATTGGTCGAGATCATCTTCGGAAATAGACCGTGGTAAGGTCAACCGGCTTCTCTCTCCGTCTTTGAATTTTCGAAACCACCGATGACAAATGCTATCGTCAACTGAATCTTCACCACGCACTTGCCGAATGTTACTGCAGACAGTGACCGCATTACTGCCTTTTTCGACCTAAAAATAAACAGTCTGATGTGTGCTTGTCAGTCTCTAACTAACCAACACGATATGCCGTTTCTGTCTGCTCCTTCAGACTCACCGCCTGTGTCTGTATCTGCTATAATGCTCCCCTCTCCGGTTAAGTGGCTACCGGTTCACACACTGGCAGTATTATTTGTGATGTGAGTACCTTTCACATGTCAAAACGGGTAGAATTTTATTTTTATTTAAGGCGTTTTAGCAACTTTCTTCACAGGTCAAAATGGATAGAAGCTTTGTACTTGCACAATATTTAATCACTATCTTTGTTAAATCATTTACTACTAGGAGAACAACTTAAAGTTCTTGATTGTAAAGGTATGTTTTTTATTGAATTTGATTATATATTACAATTTGATATAGTTATTATCTAGCCACGGGTCTCACATAATTACATGACTGGCCGCATGTAGCCCGTTGGCCATGCCTGTTGCATGTCAATTACATCTCCAGTGTTCGCCTTATAGAAATAATGAAAAAGGTTATTCAGATTGTAACCAAGAATTCATTATTTAAAAAAAAAAACAATTAAAACATATTACATCATAATTTTTTAAAATTTAATTTCAATTTTAAATTTCGAAAGAAAAATGAAAAGCGTTGAGAATCAGCAAAAACGTGATGAACATAGTAAACAGTGGATTTTCTGCCGGATTTTCCTGTCTGTAGAATTCCCAGTGATTGACAACCAGAATCCAAATTTATGACTGATGAGTACAAGGTCCGGCAACCCATTGAAGTAAACAAACAAGCATCATACAGCGAGAAAATGAGAGGTAATGAAAAGAAAAAAAGAATAATAATAGTTATTTACGGTAGTTTTCACATGTTCAATGTCCAAGTAATTGAAAACAAAAACCTGTCAGATCGTGCTGAAGGGGAAACTCTGTTTCTCTCATCATCTACTGTTGATGCAGCTGTTCTCTCTTTCATTTCTTTCCTTTGCTTCTCTCTCTCTCTCACTATGTATGTGCATCGTCTGTTTTTTAATTGCGTAGAAACAATTAAAACATTTCTTTATAGCTGTTACTTTGGGCTATAAATTTCATTAAGCATTTTATTGCTTTTGCATTACTTTATAATGAATACAAACAGAAAACGTTCTGTTAACTTTTACGGTGTATTTGCCTTCGTGGAACGGAAGTAGTCGAAGTCGTTACAATAGACTGTATGGTTTATGTATAACAGAATACACAAGCTACCATACAGTATATCGTTTCCAAGCTATTTTATGTGACATCTAATTCAATGTAAAATCTTTATAGATGAAATACTGTACATCGACTACAAAGAATTAAATTTAAAAATCTTGATTCAAACGATGTTCTATCGATTCGTTATATCGAATATGCGAATCTACCACAATTATTAATCAGTTGTCATGATGTGTCGAATGTTGTTGATTACAGGCGACGAAATTTTAAATGAAGTCATCTGCGGGTAAACCTGAGTGAAGATTTTCTCGGTTTCCCTCCGTCCGCAAACCGAGTTTCGAATTGGTAATCTGCGATAAGAGCAAGACAGATTTCTTTTCCTTCCTTCTCTAATAGATTGGGCTACATTATTTATATGTTTCAAGGGATGCACAGGCATATGCAGCTTAAGTTAGCCCCTTTTCTGAAGCATGACGTCCATCGACAAGCACTATTCCAAGATCATGATTAGGAAACATAGTGTCAATGGCATTTCGCTGTGTACCATACCAGCATTCGCATGAAAAACAGGTAAAATTTGGATAACGTGAGTGAGTATGAGCAAAACAACTCGATTTTACGTACCTACTCTTATCGATCAAAAGTCCACGCATGTAACAACTAGACCACAAGTCTGGTAGTTGCTGATTCTGTAACTCTAGTTTGTGAAATTATGTTTCTGTACTAGTTCAAGCTTTTCAGAGGATTTTCATTTGATGACTCCCAGAATTGCAACTTAGAGAAAAAAATTAAATCTTCAATCGTATCGTGGTTTTCCTCTACACTTGAGCTAATTTCATGAACATATTATTTCCAGTGCGCGTCAAGCACTTATCATGTTTCTTTATTTCATACTCAAAGGTTAGACTTATCTTTTGAGAAGTGTCTCTGGAGAATTCTTAGTTTATATGATAGTGTACTCGTATTAATTGATGTTTATGTAACTAAAGGGAAATTAAAATAAAATTAAGAGAGCTTCGAAAAATCACGAAAAGAACGTCTCTTGTTTCTCTCGTAGAGACGGGGGCATTTCTCTCATTAGAACGTCAAGGGACTTTTTTGCAGAATGGGTACCTTCGTTTTTTTTTTGCTCACTTCTACTTCTGTTTTTTTCCCATCGCTTCCCACAGAAGATGAATGGATCGCATATAAAGATCGATGGTTTGAAGTGATTTTCTAGACTTGGCACTGAAAAATTAACCTTTGGTTTATTGCGTTAGCAGCCTTGGTAAACGAAAACCAAAGCAATGTTCCTTTCTCTCCCTCTCCATTCTGTTGTCTCAACTTAACAGCTCTTTTCCTTAGCACGATGTTCTCTATTTGTTGTCTAAAATAGCAGACAACTTATCAAGAGTATAACAACAACCGATAATTTGTTACTATTTATTTGAAGAGGCAAAATGCAAAAAAATGTTTTAAACTATTTGTTTTTATTGTGGAACTATAAATTGGTCGATACAGTGGCTGTGTAACTATTTCACTGTGATAAGACTCGGTATGGTGATAAACAGATTTATTTCACTTCGTTTTACACGTTTAGAGTCGAACTATGATTGAAATAATAACGAAACTTTAAAAGAAATGAATAAAAATCAGTCAGATTATTCTCACAGAGAACTTTGTACCAGAGCCATATTTATCAAGATTTACATTGTCATGGACATCAAATGTCATTTCTTCAAGATAATGCTGGGTAAGTGTTCACCATAACAGGTAAGCCTTCATCACACTATCCGACATCTTCAACTTTCCGAAGGACGTCTTTTCTGTTATCTTCAAAGTCAATCACTGATTAAGGATGTTAGAAGCACCATCGTAGAGCGGGCGTTGGTGCTTGCCAACGAATATATTAAAATTTTGAAATCAGATTACGAGAAAATGCAGGTTGTAAGATGGCAATAGTCACGACAGACATTGCAAGATTGCTAATATGGACAATCTTATTTGTACCATTTCTATGGATCATTTCGTCTGGCGAGCTTCAAAAGGAGGAAGTAGTTTAACAGCACACTCTATTAACTCCACTATCGTGAGCATCTTCAATCAAATACTGCCACACGATTCAATGGTGTATCACACTCTCAAACGTTCACTAGCGAGCATTTTTTCGTACAATTGTATTCATTTGTTTGGTGGTAAGTATCACAATTTCTTCTTTATAGTTAGGAATAGTTCAAAATGGTCTTCATCTAACACCAGGATCTTATTCAGGATATGCGAGACGACTGTCAAACGTGCCAGAAAGCCAGTAGCAAAGTTTCTTCAAAACACTTTGCCTTGGTGCTATCAACCATTGTATCATCTACTTCTTGTACTGATAAAAATGCTGGTTTATCATGAATATTATGGCGGATGGAGAGAACCAGCATTCCCAGCGTGAACCTGAAGAACACCGAGGATTTTGGGCTAGCTCGTTGTGGACCTCTTTCACTCATGTAGATAACTGCTATGAACTTGGACAAACAGTTTTTTTATCATCACAGTTGCAGTACTACGATGGAATGGTGGCAAGGATATTTATCCTGGCGTTCTAGCTCGAAATGTAATCGAAAGATCATTTGTACAGTTTTGTATTTCTTCCCATTTCTAAAATAAATATTTATGGCGATATTACCGTGTTCTGATGACCACGACAACACGGCACTTTTACCAATTCAATCACGCTTGTAAACCACGCATACCAAGATACCGGAACAAAAATTCGTGAATCACAACCTAGCCAATTCACTAGTGCGTTTATAGCATAATAGAATATTAACCCTTTCTTCTTAGCATGAAGTTTTCTGCGTTGTAGGCAGAATTGTTACACGAGCAGTCAGAAATATACAGACGCAAAAATAACTGTCTTTACCTTGTATATTAATCATGATACAGCGTAACTCAAGCCACCTAAACAGAAAATGTTTCGCGGGACCTTTTTGATAGGATACTTAGTACGTAAAAGTATGAAATGCATTATTTATGTAACTACCCATTAAATATAATTAAATTTAGAGAAATACCAGTAGAGATCTGGGTCCATCGAACCCGCATATGGCTGTGGCAAGATAATAACAAAGAGAAATACAGTATTCGAGTCTTGCTAGCAGCTGTGACTCATTTGTTACAGGGATTGCTTCGTCTTCGAGAGGTTCTTAGTTTGAGCCCAGCTGCCGACCAGTTTGATAGTTTTTCTCAGAGCTTCCCTTAAGTCACACCAGGCTAGTCCCAGTCTTGGTCAACTTTCTTCCTACATCTGAATCCGTTTGATACCATAGATAGTCTCTAAAAAGTTACACACTTTTAAATTATTGGTCTGTATAGATCATAACATGGCATAGGAGCACCATTTAACACCTTAGCTACCGGAATAAGCTGATTGTGCTCAATGACATTTGTAGCATCCACCATCTCCCAGAAAATAAGAAGTAGTATTTGTAGTCAATATCACAATTTAATGCTTTAAGTGCATCAGATAATAATATATTATTATTGACTCTTTATTAACAATTCCTTCTCTACAGTAGTTGTCTGACGATTTCTAACTTTTTGAAATCAAATTGTATTTTCTTTGGGTTGTGAAATTGATTAATACACACCTACATTTAATTCTTCAATATAGATTTTTCTCAGAATATTTCATTGTAAGGCTTATTTATGATAATTAAGAAGAGGCGATGCGAATGGTCAGTAGACAACCTCGATGGTCATTAGGATATTTACACTTTCTCGTGGTATGCTTTCATCGATGTCAACATATGCATTGCTACCGTTCTCAATTCAGTTGTAATTTACTATCTAATAATTGAAATAATGAATGAACACATAAAGTTACTGGTATTTTGTAATTTAGAAAATAAAAACAAATCTTTTAAAAGCAGAAAAATATATAGTGTGCCTCGATAATTGCATCCTTTCAATAGACTGATTATTATTTTTACAATTAATGATATAGAAAGTAACAGAAGATGAAAATAGATTTGTGCAAAAAATAGAACCAATGTAAGTAGTTAAAGATACCAACAGTAATGTGCATGTAGCGATATATAAGTTTGTTTGTTCTGGATTTTTTCTTAGTTGTCACAAGAAGTATTATTTGAAAAACGGTCAAGTTCCAAGCTATCAATCTACTAGTGAGGCTGTAAAAGAGTATCCAAATAACTGATGACTTATTTTCACTTGGTCACTATGAAATTCCTTTATGCTAATTAGTAATCAATACTCTAATATTTTCGTATGGTTGTTTGATAATAAGTCACTAATTCTTCAAATATTTCTTTATAACATTATTAGTAACTTGATGATGAAGCTTGGCCACCTGATGCCGCATTCCTTTTTATGACCGAGTATTTTATTACAAAGAACTTTGCCCATAATGAACAAAACATTTAACGTATGCCCCGAAATTAAATCATTAGAAAACATATTTTTTAAGAAAGTCCAGTAAAAGAAGAATGTAAAGAAAATCAGAGGAAAGAGTTGTAGCTTGAAACAGGTGTAAGTAAAGATCACCTTTATTCATACCAAAATTTACCAAGATTTCTAAGTGGATTTTACCTCTATTATAATTTTATTTCGGTCGAAAATAAATTTAATGACTGCTGACCAATCTAATAATTATCAAAATCCTTTATTAATGTTGTGAATAAAAGTCAATCTAAGGAATTTCATTAGCTATTAGAGAACACATTTGTCACTAGGTTAATACTTACTATCGTTTCCAGATGAGTCTCCTTTCAAACTAGATCATATTAAATATTCTCTTCTCAAAATTCATGTGAGAGTCATTCTGCGGATTATTCACAAAATGAATCGTAAGCAAACTACATTTCAGTTGGGCAGTTAACATATGTGGAAAACGAATATTACACAAATGTGTTTAAGAAGGTTTTTTTTAAACGGAAAGAAGGTTAGATTTTTTAGCTTATATAGACACATCGTAGAAGACAAATGTTTCCCCGCTGCTTCCAATGATGAGGTTTCTAAGAAAATGCATTGTGCTTCTGTCATAAATCAGTTTGGAGAAGAAGCTGCGAAAATCTTTGTATCACTCCTTCCTCGTTCGTTTTCCTGCGAAACGCGAAAAGAACAAAATTTAGTTGAACTGAAAGCATAAGAAAAAAAAAGGACCGTTCTTGTATTTCGATTCTTTTTTTCATTCTTCATCCTTCTTTCTCTTTCTCTCAAACCCAGAGGGAAGGAGATGGCAAGGATCCACTCTCACAGTGGACGTATGAGCTCGCTATTTCACGCCCGACTTTTATTGCTCGCCCCGGCAGACATTTCACCCTGTTCTCCACAACACTTGGAATTCGTCCTGGCAGCTCGCCCTGGAAATAAATTATTTTTAAATTGGTCAGTCGTTCGCAATTGGACATCCCTCTGGACATATAGGCTCGAGTTTCGGTTCGATATCCAAACCCCTTCCCCAATTCCTGTATGCGGCAACGAAACCAGTTTGGTAAAAGATTGTTCTGCATTTTCGAAGTACATGTTAGTTACATAGCCGCAGTTCCAACCACAAAAAGCAAGAACACGGTCAACGCAAAATGTAATAGAAACTTAATGACTCTTTTTTTTTCTTGTCCATGGCCGGAAAATAAAAAGGAAAATCTAGAAAGCAATTGGGTTCCCACAGAGCAGATATTATTTTTAAATGGCCACTGAATTAAGCCCATCAATTAATTATTTGAAATGAAGTGAGTTTTTACTTAAATGGTAAAAGGAGAAATTCATTTGCTATATTTTGTCAGAAAAATGACTTTCTGAAAAGTCACTTTAAGCGTAGATAATACAATTGTTAGTTTATGAAAGAAAAGTGAACAGAAAAAGCAATAAGCTACTTCAGCGTCAGAGTGTTGTACACAAAAATATTATACACTAGAATATCATATGTCATAAAATTACGCTAAGCATTGTACACTAATCATATGTAATACAGATATTATATTTTAAGTACATTTTTGTATTTATTCTTAGAATTGTGTTTCAGTTGTTTCATTTAATTTCATTTTAAGAAATGTATAAACTGAGAGTGATTCGATCCGTGATCTAGTGGCAAAGATAGGGAAGAAAATAGTGTTTGTAAGAATCCCGTGCACGTCACCCATTGTTGGATTTTACTTGACTGTCTTCAGTTACGTCAAGCGAATACTGTAGTGGTATCTCAAATAAAGGACATGGCTGATTACTTGACTTATGTCGCGAAAAAGACAAAATTATGGACAAGGATAGGTTATGGCTAATATGTAATGTCACAAAACGAAAATATTGTTTAGATACAGTGAATCATTTCACTGAAATCCTCGAGGTGCGAGTGACTTTTCGTATAGAGCGCTGAATCAACACTTTCTTAGACGATGACCTGAGTCAAAGTTGTCTAAAGGCCATAAGAAAAATTCCAGTTCGAGTCATAACTGGACCAATTTATGTCCACTTTCATATTTTAATAGTATTTAGCTTCAAATATGCTTGACGTCAACTACATGTAATGAAACTCACCTTTATTTTCAATATTTGCTTTTAGTTTTCCAGTTCGTTTTCAATTATCCTTCAAAATAATTTAGTTAGGAACATGAATCGTAATTAAATCGAAAGTATACCTATTACTATGAGAATTACATATACTGAAACGCATGAAACCTCCTTTTTATCAGCTTAAAGGGTTGATAAAAAGTTGTAATAAAAGTGTGAAGCTGGCAACACTGCACAACATATTTTATGTGTTAGGCAGGACGAAGTTATCTTATTTCAGTGGAACTAGAAGCGAGATAATTTTAAAGACGGCTTATTATGGAATAGAAGAGTTAAAATCAGGTGTGTCTCACTTATTCATCATCAACTCCATGGAACTCATAATCATAGTATTTTATTTTAATTTCTGTTTTCCTATAATCATGAGGAGAAGCCAAATAAGAGTGTCATATCCTAGCTCTTTGAAGGGCTTTCTACGAGCAAATCTTTATTTGATGTGCAGGTATGAGCAACGCTAATTCTGAGCTAAGGTGGTCTTCAAATACAAGGTGACGAAAAACTGTTTTCTTTTATAAGGGAATGAAGATATCGAAATTATAGAGCTGTGAATGGATACTGGATTCACTGTGCAACCTGCAAGAGGGTACTGTCTTAATGGCCGCCATCTTGAATCCTTTTCAAATTTTTTTAATGAAAAGTAGGTCATTTGATATACCAATTTGTGCTGAAAGGTCCCCAGAAATCCATTGCTGAAATTAGTTTTGTCCTACTGTATTCCTGTAAGATATGTACCCATCTTCGGGTAAGCTAACAAGGAATGTGCGTGACCTCGAAGGCTCAAAACCGCACGAAAATTTGCTAAGAATATAAATAACTTATCCCCAAAACGGTTTGTATGAGTCATTCCCATGCAAAACGCAGCTGTTGTCTGATAGCGCCATTAGATGGTGGCATGTTGTACCTGCACGCACAAATACTAACTCTAGTTCTGTGAATAGTATAGCTACAGTAGGAGGCCTTCCTTTCGAGTGTTCGGTTGTGGGTTAGGGTGTACATTGGTATCATGAGGCGAATTAATCCCATGAATGTTGTCAAACAGTTAGAAGCAACGTTGTGACGTTCTGAATATGGAAACGTAATCGGAGTCGAGGATATGGAGTTCACTAATATGTTTTATAGCATAATAATTCACAAATACAATAGGGATGAGGCAGAAATGCATGAAGATACGCTGGATAGGTATAGTGATTTTGAAGGACAGGAAGAGCCCGTACCTGAAGTTTGCCGCCCAACAGTACAAGACTTTCATCTCCAGAGCAACAGGAACCTTCAAGTGAAAGTGAGTACGAACCATCTCCACCCAAAATGTCGAGGGCCAGTATATTACAAGATATTGGTGACAACATACTGGAGATACAACATTTATGAACACTATTATAATCGCGACTTCAACTCCTATAGGAAACTTTAAGTGCATCAAATTGCAAGGAAATATTAGATTATGTGACTAGCAAAAGGCGAGATCGAGCTCATTTCAAGGGAAACAGGCTGTCACAATTAAAAACTATAAAAGAGTATGCAATGTGACCATTTGATTAGGTAAGAGCGTATGGATCTGCTGTTCACTATTGGCATATGCAAATGTGCGCACTAGAAGCGTCGAAAGTGGTTGGTCTAGACAATTTCACAGCTTCGATTACTTTTATCAACAAACTTAAGGCTGAATAAGGCATTTCTTCCAGGCATATTACTACGTTCGCCACACGTAAGGACATACAATAAGATCATTGTAAGAACATAAGACATAGTATTCGTCAGAAAGCACAAGCGTTTGTGGAGGAAGTGAACAAATATGTAACAGACGGAAGTGTGGACAACGACAATGTTTGGAACAATGACCGAAGTCAATTTGATGATGAAATGTCTTCATTGCCAACACTATGTCACAGAGGTAAGAAAACTACAGTTGGTGTGTTGCATGCAGTCTGTTCACTGTTGATGTGCCACTCAGTAGAATTACAAAAAAAAAAAATGTTTCTTGCAAATTGTACCGAAATTTTCAAAATTGATTTTCTCAAAATTGGACATTTCAAAAATTTTCAAAAT
>JAGDQP010012963.1:3151-20888 GCA_022664845.1 Lepisma saccharinum | reverse complement strand
CTTTGTTTTGTATACATTTGGATTCTGCAAAACAACTTTTCCTCTTTTTTTTACAACGATCTGTATCATGTGCTCTGTAATTCAATATGGTGTGGAATTGGCTATAGAAAATTTGGGGTGGATTTTCTAGATCACCACACAGACAATCCGGAGCACAACCTAGAAATTCTAGACCACGATGTGTAGTATAGTCAAAATAATCTAAATCGCCGTACAGGGAATGAAGTGCATAACCCAGAAATTCTAGAAAAGGGTTTATAGAAGTCGAAGGTGTGGTCTAGGAAACCTACAGCAATATCGAGAATATACGGAATAACCGCTAAAAATTCTAGAATACCATTCAAAATGTCCAAGGTGTAGTGCAGAAAATCTAGACCACCGTCAGGAAAACCAGGAGTACTGACAAGAAATTCTAGACTACCGCTTAAGAAATCAAATGTACAGTCTAGAAAATCTAGACTTCCATCAAGGAAACAAGGAGCATGAGCAAGAAAATCTAGACAACAGCTAAAGAAATAAAATTTTAAGCCTAGAAAATCTAGATTAGTGTCAAGGAAACCAAGAGTATAGCCAAAAAATTCTAGACCATCTATCATGGAAATCAAAGAAATGACCTAGAAAATCTAGACCACCGTCATAAGAATCTAGAATACCACCCTGTCAGTTTTGTACCAAACATACGTACAGGTACGTCTGCGCTATCCCTGCTACCTTGGTTCTGTTTCTTCCAACACAGTACAGAAAATCTTGAGCCCCAACACAGAATGCAGTCCTCCTGCCGTGGCATGTGCAGCTCCAGGAAAGCCACCTGTAACCGGAATCTACGTTTTTTTCGTTCTAAATGCAGTCAATTTTACTCTCAATGCATGCATTAGATAATGTATGTACAGTTGGCGGATAGCAAATGAAGTATTAATATGCTTGATAGTTGTTTTTAACAAAACATCAAATAAACTACAGCCGTAACTCAGTTTGCAATACGTTGGCTTCCCAGTCAAAATGTTCTATGTTCATGTCCAGTGACAGTCTATTCTGACAGCATTTCCTTTATTTCCCTCGATCGCACCAGGCAAATGCTGGAATAGTAGTTTGGATATGGTCAGAGACGATTCCTACCCCGAACCTTTCCTTCTATATTATTATTGTTATTATATGTGTATACCTTATCAAATAACTTGCGAACTCTATTTGGAGTTTTAAAAAACATCCAAAACTAAACCAGGCAAATTTGCAAACAAAATATTTATGCACAAGTTATTTGTATCAATTATCTAGATTTTATAAAATTGCTGAGAGCTCCAGAACAAGTAGAACTCAATATGACGTGACGAGTATATTAACAAATCTAGAATATGGCGGTGGAAAAACAAGAACTAAATATTTGAAAGCATTTTCTATCAAGATTCTTTTTCCACTAATTTTAAAGAAGAAAATTACTTTAAGAGTTTAAGAATATTTACATTTTAAGTTCCTTCAAAACTAAAATCTTACATTTCTAATAGTAACAAAAGATTTAGTTATAAACTATGTAACTTGTTAGTGTTGTATTAATAGACACAACATCTATTCAGTCTTTCTGAACAACAATTCCCCGCGTATGAAACATAAGGTATAGTAAATAATGTGAGCTTGTAGGATAAATATTCTACATTGCAAGATAGGTCTGATGAAACATACTTCACATATTTCAGTTAGAAACGATGACTAGATCATCCTTCCAATTCCTTTTCAAATTTCTCATAGAGTGTGATATAATATTATCTACAGTTCATCATTTGGTAAGTTGTCATTTACTAATGCACAAACAAAAAAAAATCCGCTATTTCACAACAATTTAAGTTATGCTTTTTACTTATTGTGTCAATCGAAGTTAATATTTTGATTCTAAAATTGTTAATTCATTGCTCTCCATTCGTCGGTTCTTCCGTTTTTCAACATTTTCAAAAACAAGTCCTGTTAATTAGAATTTCACTACCTTGAAATAAACGAAAAGATAAAGTACGTACTATTTTGTTTCATTATGTATCATCATGACTCTCAAATAATGTATGTAAATATAATTTATATTCCATTAGGAAATAAATTAAGAAAAAGTAACAATAATATATTCGATAGCATTGTTTCTCTCGCTCATTGATGATGCTATTGAAACAGACTTTGTGAATCCCACTTCAGTCTACCCTTCATTCATCGATTGGCAACTAATTAACTTTGATTTATCGCTTGGTAGTTGCAAATGCCAAACACAACAAACAAACAGACGCATAGAGAGTGCTTTATTGAACAACTGATGATGAGAATGTGTAATGAAAGGATAAAACAGATTTTCAAAAGATAAAACCATACAGGAATAGTGATTTTTAACATTATCCCTTTTGCATCGTTTAATTTTACAAAATTTGGACTAAATTTGAAAATATGTAACTTATTCAAGAATATATAAACATTCATAAATGAGGTAATTAATCTCTTTTTCTTTCCTTTATGAAATTATTGGGATATTCTCGTACGTTTAATAAAATGGTGCATGTTGTTTTGAATTGAGCCGATTCAATCGTGTTTGTGTTTACTCGTAATTATAGATTATAATATTTTTTGCTTTTACGCATAGCATAGTATGCGGCAAATCAATATAGTCATCTCCATGTCCAGACACAACAAATTCAATGGCAAATTATCTGTAATTGTAGCAAGAGCTTTGTATGTTATAGTTTTATTATTCAGAATACTTATTTGAGTGGGTAGAGCCCAAAAATATCCAACTCTGATTTTGTACACTTGTACTGCATGCTTTTTATTCTGCTAATCGATCCTAATCTAGTACTTACCAAATACTAACATTCTAGCTAATTCGATCTAGATAATCGAACTTTACATTCTCTGTATCTGTTTTCACCTTGGTTACTTCTATTCTTTACACTGATGTTTTTATTTTCATAGATAAAATGTAGCCGTTTTTATGATTAATGTTTCAAAGTATGTCATTCACGTTTTGATAATACCCTTTCCAAATTGTAAGTGTCGTCCACGTTTGCTCACTGGGTGCGTGATAATAAAATTTATTTGTGTGTCCTGACACATTTTGTAAGAAATAAGGATAATGCTACTCGAAAACAGATGTTTCCCCATCGTTCTGATCATTTATAACAACAGGTTGAAACAATTAGTAGTATAACAGGTTAAAGTATTTTTAGGGAAATATCGCATGGAACTATTTTTAGGTAATATAATATAAAAAATATCATTAGTTCGATGTTGCGTTATAATTAATTAAATATGTCGTTTTCTAGTTTTGTTTTCTTCCTTCTTCTACCTCCTTCACCAACCATTCATTTATTTATTTTGAGTTTACTTTTTAAATTACTTCTTACCTCCCACAGCGTGTTCAATAGATATATTATCCTATGTAACATTTTCCAGTATATTAAAACCTTGAGCGTAACAATTTTTATCCATCAGTTTTTGCATTTTGTTTTATTTGTAGAAATATGCTGTGAATTTGTTGCAATGGCGCACCTCAATAAACATTTAATCCACCACTAACAACGACATCTTTATGATAATAATATTGAAGATATGAATCATTGATTTTTCCTATACCACTAAATACTGTTATTTTCCATACTTTCTTGTGAGTATAAGCGAATTCCTTATCAAGTATACAAAAAAGTCATACATTAATACCACAAACATCATAACCGTTTCCCTTAATAGGTTTTATGCTACCAATATTGCCAACATCAACCTCTTAATAGAAGGTAAGATGGACTCAAATATTTATGTTATTTCATTGGATTATCACACAGTTCCAAATCTTCACAGTTCTACACTGCAAAAGTCACACTTTACTACAATATAGCTGGGTTAATGAGATATAAAATCCACGTTCTGCCAGTTTTCCGGTGAAAGTTTCGATTGTCTACCAGCAAAAATGTTAAGAATCGTGGCATTTTACATTTAAAAGATAAGATGTTGGAATTAATAGGTCAAATGAAGTGGGATCCCTGCCAGCGAACTCGTAAACGCTGATTAACACATTTACATTTAGTTTGTAGCATTTTATCTATTTCGTAAATTTGGAAAGTGACACCGCTTGTAATTCTTCTTCATAAAATGTACCGTCAATATTTTCATTATTTAAATCATGTAATTGATTCATTCGTGGCAAGAAAGTTGACATTTAAAAATATATAAATATAATCTAAAATTACTAAATAAGAAAAATAAGCTAAATTAAGGAAATTGAAATAGAACATATTGTTATTGGAATCAAATATAATGACCCTGTATTCTAAATGAAACTAAATTAGTTAAAAATATATCAAAAAGGTAACTGGTTGTTTGCACGTTTCTTAAATATTATTTTGATTCTCTAAATTAGTTATGTTTGACACCTGCGTATTCTTAATTTTATCTTTGTCCAAATTCACATCCTGCTTTTTGACGAAAAGTTATCAACTGGGTAATGAAGTGTAGAAAACATATAATATTCTATCCATTTTGTGTCTTTGAAGCAAACGTAACATTCTCAAGTATTGTTTAAGAGCTTAGTCGTTTAAAGACATATTTCTAATTTGAATTTTACAAAAACAAGTTGAGAAGAAGCCACTTCATCACGAAGCTTCAACATCGTTATCAGATAAATCGGATGGCCACTTTAGTTGAAGATCGCTTTGAACATCGCGTTAATTCGTGTTTTAATTAGTCGTGGAAAGGAAAAGAGGTAATTACGAAGTTGTGTACCCCGAGGAATGAATCTTGGTAGCTTTGTTTCTTCAGAGGGGGCGGGGATAGAAGAAGAAAATTGTGTAACAGCATTTCTTCTGGTAGGCACGTCCATAGCACGTAATATGGTATTATGTTTTCATCTTGATTTTATGTTAGAAACTTATTTTGACATCGTAAGTCACTAAAATGCACAACAGCCTTGTTTCAAGATGACACTTTTTTCTGCCTTCTCCTTCCTCCATTGGAAAGAAAATCATCCTTTCCTTCTTGGTGTTGCTGGTGGTAGGGGTTGGGGTTATTCTCGTGTGATGTGGAGGTCTGCGGTGTCCCGTGATGATGTGAAGCTCTCATCACCATAGCAACAGCATGTCTGCTGCATGTCTCGCCTTTCTAAATAGGGCGTGGCGACTTATTGCCCTTCGTAGAACCCCTAAAGGAACGCAATCATGTTATCGCTTCTTTACTAACAAACCCTCTCTTAAATTAATATCGTATAAAGTTTTTTTCTCATATACGTTAATCTTTCTCTTCTTGAAAACTGACAAGACCTATTAAAGGTTACTTGAAGATCTTGATTTTCTGATACGTTCCATATCGGATAATGATTGAGTCAGTTTCCAACACAAATTTTAAACAGTTCATTAAGCATATGACACAATAATTAAACATGTTTCACAAGACCACAGACCAAACTTTGCAATAATACAAATGCAATAATGGAAAATGAAATTTCTACAGGAAAAAGTTATCCTAAGTTTAGTTTAAAAGATTTATTATATTGTTACACTATGCCAATGTTGAGCGTCATCATCCTCTGTAAACGCTGTTTTCACCAGCTGTTACACACGCACATGTATTTATCGCAGAGGTGCCACATGTTTTCCTGAGGGGTGATGTTACCAGCATGTTGCACCTGAACATTGAGATGTGTAATAGTCCTTACTGGTTGCGAGAACGTCAGAAGCAGATGCCCAATCGTGTCCGATGATTGGCAATGATGTGCCCAATACATGTTTGATGGGCTCAATGGACGAAAGATCTGGTAAACTTGTCGGTCAGAGAAGCATGTTAACATTTGAAGGAGCATATTTGGTTGCCGCTGTTGTAGGGGCTAGTGTATACCTTATTATGACTGGCACACAACGGGTTACATCATTATTGTGATGCAAATACTCTCCTCATGGTGTACGGCAGAACAAGGGAGGCAGTCTTGTTATAATAGGAAATCCTTTCCCATCCCATAACGCCTGGGGTAATCTGGCATGTCAACGGCCAATAAAGCGCAACGCAACTAAAATGCATTTGATGGTGGAAGAAGTGAGTAACGACACACTACAGGACTTCTCACCTGAACGTCAGCTTCCTATAGACGGCTTAGAATGTTTCATGATGTCACCCCGAGTCTCAGGTCGTCTCAAATTAAAGTTGTAGACGGTCTCCGATCCTGGGAGTGGTCGATCTTCTCTTAGACCAATGGACCTCTAGCGCTTCAACCCCAACCTTCCGTGATGTGCACAGGTGTGTGCGAGAGAGACGTCTCAACCCGTAACTTTCTCGATCTCAAGAATGAACACTTTACCCTCTCCTTATGCTTTATTAGAGTATAAAGCTATTCACTACCCCGTAAGAATTTCCGTAATATGAAGTTTTAATTGTGTCGCTGGTGAATTAAGCCTACTATAAGAAAGTGTGAGATATCATGTTCTGCAAATTATAGTTGTCCTAATTCAAACAATACACATTTAGAAGTTTCAACCTTTCTGATTTAAGTTCTGCAAATATTATTATGTATGTTGATGTAATAAAGCATTTGTTCAGATAGATTTACGTGCATATTTACATGATAGTAATTACTTCTTGTGGATTCAAGCATTACAATTGATCATCACTTCCCTGAAAACTTGTCGCTCGTTTCACTATCATCTACATATTTTTGAACCTCTTTCAAATACTTAATTTGAACATGCCTTTTGCAATGTCTATTGCATATTTTAGTATAAACTAGTACAAATTTGTTCAAGTTAAATTAACCCAATTCTTCAGTAACTAAATTTTCATATAAGAAGTGTTTCTCTCTCAGCCGTGCTGGATTATGATAAACCAGTAAAATGCGTTAAATCATGACCTTGGAATGCTTTAGAAATTATTGTTTGTGTATAAAGATGGGAAATATTGATCTTACATCACTAGAGATATGTCCTTCAAGCCACGGTAATGCCTCTCAGTTCATGTAAAACAATTTACTTAAATGGATATTTACCTATCAACAGAAACGAATGTCTAAACTTTTAGAAATAATTAATACCCGAAATAAATTTTAGCTATAGATGTTTTACATCAATTTCAAAGTGTGTTTGCGTGGGTTTTGATACAAGAAATTCGGTCTAATTTATATTCCCAAATTATATCCCAAAGATATGTAGGAAAAATCATCTTTGACACACAATTGCTACAACAGAGATTTTCTTAAGCGTTTCTCACATTGTCCCACTAAACTGTAAGTACAGATGACCGGATGATACGTTACCGAAGCATGTGCTTTGCTTCCTCTTCATTTTTGTCCCCATTCAAAATACTTTTGGAAGAGAGAGAGAGAGAGATTCCTGCCTACATTTAACTGTCTTTCCACATACACTGTCACAGCTGGCAGCATTCCCATTTCATTGCAAATGTCCCTATATTTTTTATGTTTTATGACGTCAATTTTAAATGCTGCTGACTCTCTTTATTTTCCCCCTCCCCTCTCTCTCTCTTCCACATACACGCACACACACACACTATTATACCACATCAATGGTCCTAGTTCTTTCTTTTAAAAAAAATTCTCTCACACTTTTATTTGGAGTAACATTAAATTTCAATTAACGTCCTCGGATGGAGACCATGTCTAATGACTGTAGATCAGGAGTTAGTAACGAAATTCTTCTCGTACACTAGACGAACGTTTCTATGTAAATTCAAAATGCTGTACCTACATCTATCAAGTTCTGAAAATACCAGAAGAACTCAGATATGTATTTTTTACCATTCGACAGGATGCTAGAAAGCTTTCGTCTGGCCCCTAAATATTTCAAAGAGCTTAATATTAGGATCATTCTAACGATTCTGAATGTATTGTGCGTTGCTGATATGATTTATATGAAGCTAGAAAGGTTTGCTTTACAAAAGCAAGTAAATATTCATGTTATTTCACTAAATTTAATTACAGTTACTCGAAAATCTTGCTAAAGAGTATCACTGACGCCATCGCTCTGGTCGAAATAATTACCATATAATTTTAGGAAGTCACTTGCCTTCAGATATCTGGAATATATAAACAAACATACCAGATATCTTTTAATAGCTATACAATAATTACCCTTTTATTTGCACTTACTTCAGGTTTCAATGCAGAAAAGAATTTAAAAAGATATTAAAAACACTCTTTTTAAGAAAAGAAAAATGGACTAAAAAGTAAAACAAAAATGATAACTTGATGAATCGAAAAATAAAAGCGTGGGTGTTTTTGCTTACCTTATCATAAAATCATAATATCTAAGAGTATCATAATATCTGTTTTATTTTTTTATTTATTTTATTTATTATTCTTGTCGGGTTATTTCGGTGTTCATCCTTTTTCTCCAGTTAATATACTGTGGCCAAAATCTTAAAGTATTCTGCAACCATTCAAACCCAAGGCAGATACAAGCTAGTATGTATTTTAGGATAAAAAAGTCCGTATAAAAAATATTAAAAGATGCTTTTAAAATATAGAAATATATAGAAATATATGAAAGTAACAATGGAATATTGTATTGTCACCCGACTTACGTCACCGTGTAAAATTTCATCATTGAATGATGTTGACAAATTAGTTAAACTAACGTTACAAAATTTGAGGACACCACGAGTAATTGTGAACCAAAGAAAAGAATTTAAAAAGGTAAGAAGCACCGGGTTGATTTTTTATGTAAACTATAAGTTTCTAAATCAATACCAGTAGAACCGACCAAATTTTATATTTTCTTTATATCGTGCAATTTACAGTTTTATACCAGTCAATTTAACTCTTGTAATAAATTACTAAATGTTATTTTATAACTCGTACTCGGACAATGATATTTACGACAGCTTAATGAATTTACAATATATGAAATGCACTATACGAAGGTTGTGCTATGTTTAACTTGTTCTATTTTGCACCAAGATGGAAGATCAACATATTTAAATTAAGTCACAAACTTTACGAGTTCCAAGGAATAGATATGTATATTTAGTCTAAATAAGGTATTGTTAATAGACGAAATTTATATTATTTTCAGTTGCCTTTAAGGAAAATTCATGTTTAACCAAATGAAATATATTTTCAACTAAATAAAATCGGGTTTCTAGAATTAATAACATGATATATACTAGAGATGGGTCGGTACCAGAATTTCTCGATACTTGATACCAGATACCAATACTTATTTCTGACATTCGATACTCGATACTTTCTTCAACAATACAATACAAATGATATATATGTAATTAAAAGTAATACATAAATTAGAGATGGGTCGATACCAGAATTCCCCGATACTCGATACTGGTACTTATTTCTGACTTTCGATACTTGGTACTTTGTTCAATATTGTTCTACAATGCAAATGATACATATTTAATTAAAAGCAATTAAGTAATATTTACTAAGTAGTTAAGTAATAAATTAGAGATAAGTTGATACCAGAATTTCTCAGTACTCAACCCTGGTAATATTTTTACCCTCGGTACTCGATACTTTCTTCCAGTGTTCAATTTGCTATAAATTACGAATGGGGTAGGATCCTAAAACTAGTGGTTCCTGGTAAGTTTCAACACTGTTTGGGCAGAAATACAAAGTTTTTATCTACGGTTGGGAAGATATTCGGAAACAACAACCGGGGGTGAAATCCTCACGCAGCAAGGAACATCACCGGTATCCTCCCAGGCAAATTGAACACTGCTTTCTTCAACATTATTTTAAGATGCAAATGATACTTATGTAATTAAAAGTATCATACAAATTAGAGATGGGTCGGTACCAGAATTTCTCGATATTTATTTCTGAGTATCGGTACGTGGTCCTTTCTTCAACATTGTTCTACCCGGCACAGTTCAGGTACATTCTAGGAATATGCTACGAATGTCCCCGTCGGGATATTGGAGTATTCCAAGGATATTCTACGATATTCTTGGTATGTGCGTAGAATATTCTACGGATATCTGAATGTCCAGAATGAGCGCATATCCTAAGGATAATGCTTGGGATATCCCCAGAGTATATTTACGAATATGTCGAGAACAATTCGTTGCAAATATTCTCATAATATTCATGAAACTACAACTTAAAATGTCCTTTAATATTCTAAAAAGTACAGAATATCCTAATATATGCTTATTTGATCCCAAATAATCTGGGACATTTTACCCATATTGTGGATCTAAATAGGATACCCCTGGAATAGATATTCTGTGGTATGTGGGACAACGCAAAGTATACATTCGTACTCAAAAGTAACATAAATGTAATGTTTACAATCGTTTAACTGTTGTACTGTATTATCTTTCTTCTATCATAAATATGTATAATAATAATTCTGCATAATTCGATCTTAAATATACAATTATTTACAACCTTGTTGAACAGAAGAATGGAAGTCGTCTTTTCTAAATTTGAAACTCTTAAGCTAATACTTCTTTCATTTAATAGGGTATATCAAAATCTAAGGAAACCAACAATACCATCTAAAAATACTGACTGGATGTTACAGGTTTTTGTTAAGACGGCTTTGGTCACGCTCTCTCTCTCTCTCTCTCTCACACACACACACACACCGAAAATATTAAGGAGTCATGTACATGGTGTTTTTAAAGGTCACTGAGGGGTCGGCGGTTGTTTTGTAGTTTCAACCCTCACAAAATCAGCATTGTATCCGTCATGGGTAGGGTATTTCCCCCTCTTTTTTCACCCATATTTGACCAATATTACAAATTGTGTGTCTTCTTATTTGTGGTATGTGGGTATCTGTATGTGTGCGTGCATATGTGTGTGTATGTGTGTGTGTAGCTGGATAGCCATAAGGAGCAGTGAATTACACAAAGAACGTCGTTTTACAGGCTCCGAAAGTCAAGGAGGGAGGGAAAATTGTCAATGGAAAAGGAACTTAACCGTTGTCCGTGAAACTTGAGACTAGGAGCTTCATTTAGGTGCAGCAGAGATCATACCAGGCGTCGAAGAACTAACTGATAATAAATTGTCTCACCAACCGACCTTTCGTTTTCACTCGGCTTCTCCCCAACACATGAAACTAAGAAACTTCCTTCATAGTATTTTTCTTTTGAACACTCAAGAATCATTTCATCGCAGTAATTCAGAAAAAAACGTATTACTGTTCCTATTTTTCTTACTCTGCGTATCTTTTATTTTTTCAACATAACGCAAAGTAAGTGCCAAAAAGCAAATATAGGATGGTATGAGGGGGGGGGGGGGGAAAATCGGACACGTTCCTGTCTCGATTTTTTAGTGTGTGTAAGAATGCTTTCATTCAGTATTCAATATTCCTTAAGCCGTTATGAATTTCTTCTACAATGTTCCAGAATGTTATATCTCAACAACTGGAGATGAGTTGACACCAATTTCGATACGCCCGATTCTTGTTTCTAACCTTTGATACTTGATATTCGATATTTGATATTCCATACTTTTTTCACAATGTTTTTCAGTGAATTAAATAGTACATACATTAATTAAAATTAAAATGCAAGTGTATTGCTTTCCTATAATTTAAAATTTAACTCTGTCCTGAGTCATAGATGTGTAAAGGCCATAAATTAAAATCAAATTCAAGAAGCTTTAAGATGTAAGTTGTAGACCTAACGTTTTACCATGGGATTATTTTCAGAGAAATATATTAGTCTAAAAATATCGAAGTATCGAAAAAGTATCGACTTCATTAGTTTACGTATCGACCAATACCGATACTTTGTCAGTATCAGTCGTATCGAGGTGTCGAAAGTATCGTGAATCCATCACTACTATATACACTACAGTGAATTGACATCATTTCAAGTATAAGATATTTTAAATCAAAATGTATAAGGAAATAGAACTTAATAGTTCTAAGTTTACAAGATTACAGGACAAATGTAATTCAATTTTCTCGTTTCGGTTTCATCTTCAATTAATGGCATTCACGTAACTCCTGTATTGAATTTTTTACGTAACTTCCTCACACTCTAATTATATAATTATATTGTATTTTCTATACAATAATAATAATTATTATTATTATTATTAGTAGTAGTAGTAGTAGTAGTGGTATTATTAACAATATACCAAACGAAATTGTGTACAAGGGCAATATATCTACAAATGGAGCTGATATAGCTGAAATATTTAAAGAACTTTTCTCACAAAACATTAACATAGGGACAAATGCAGTCGTTCAGTATGCAAAATGCAATATTGTTGAGCAAAGTACTAACGTCATTAGAATCCCATGTATCTCTGAATCTGATGTTATTGACGTTAGAGGTAAGCTTAAGCCACTATCGTAACCTAGTCCAGATTCTACACCTAATTATATCGTAAAAGTTTGTGCTAGTGTATTAGTGTCGTTTCTGGTTAGGATTTTTAACTAATCTTTAAGTATGATATATATCCTTCCATCTGGAAACATACTTTTATTGTACAGGTTCCCAAAAGCGATAATCGCTCAGATCCAAATAGTTATAAGCCAATCACTCTACTTAATGCTTTCGCAAAAATATTTGAGACAATTATATTTAAGGACTTGAATTTTAACCTAAAACATCTTCTACATGAATCTCAACATAGTTTTATGAAAGGAAAATCAATTGTGACAAATCTATGCCATATTACAGACTATATAAAATCTCGTGTAAGCAAAAAAGCTCAAGTTGATGTTGTTTATATTGATATATCCAAGGCTTTTGATTCCGTTAACTATACCCTCTTATTGTCAAAATTATCAAACACAGGTCTTTCTCCTTTGTACATCAAGTGGCTCAGAAGTTATTTGTCATCAAGAAGTTACCAAATCAAAATTGGTTCAGTCTACTTCACTGTTGTCACTATGAAGAATGGAATACCGCAAGGGCCACCATTAGTTTTTTATTATTTTATATTTTATTAAATGATATCCAAAAAGTATTATACACTCAAATGTATTACTGTACGCAGAAATTTTAACATTATTCAGGGTTGTAAATATTCTTAAAGATAATGAATATTGCAGAACGACCTTGACAATGTCTCATAGTTGTATAATTTTAATATAATGAAAGTCAATTTTAATAAAACTAAAGTTATGACGTACACAAACAAGACTCATTATTACGTAAGCCATTATACTATTTCAAACTCAATTGTTCTAAAAGTTTATACGATAACAGATCTGGGTGTGATATATGACAAGACACTAATATTCGAAGAGCACTTACATAACGCTGTACAAGGTGCAAGAAAACTTATAGGCTTCATTTTTAGGCAGTGGTATATCTTTAAAAAAGGTAGTTCTTATGTTCATCTATATAAAATGCTAGTAAGACCAAAACTTGAATGCACTTCTATAGCCTGGAATAGTATCACAAAAACTTTGAGCAACTGTCAGGAATAAGTTAAATAATATTTGGTCATGATGGTCTGTCTCAAACTAGGTTTGCCATATTATGCACACACATATGATTATTGGATAAAATACTGCAGTCTTTAAACCTTTAGTGGACGAAGGAAAGAAAACGATGCACTATTCTTCCAGAAAATATTGTCAAATAAATATAATAGTGAATATGTATTGGAAACATTGCATTCAAAGTGCACTTGTGTACCACCAGAAGTGGTTATCTTATAACAAACGTCAATAAGGATCATGCCATCTTAAACAGAATAACATCAAATTTCAATAACTTGAAATATGATTTTATTCAAAATAGATATTGATGAAGCAAAGGTTTGATCGTTAAGTGTGTATCTTTAAAATAATCACGACGTTGTACGATATTAGTTATGTTATGTTAATTACGTAAGGTCCACGTACTAACTATTCTCATGACGAATCGTATTTTAATCTTGTTATACAATATTGTATTTCATGTGATCTTGTGTTTTTAACTAATAACGAAACGTATCTTTTTTTTATAATATTGTATTTCATGTGATCTTGTACTTGCAGGCATAGTATGTTAGACAAGGGTATAATGTAATTTGACCTGATTATTGGATTTCAGAAAAAAAAAACATTATTAAATACAGATTGTTTCAAAGTCCTCTTATTATTTCACATAATTTTAGAAGTATATATTTATGCATTTAATGAACTATTTGTCTTTAATCTATGCATCATTGTAAATAATTGTTTTCATACAAGAATATTATGATAAATGTCATATTCTTTGATTATTATTATATGTATTTATACAGTGTTGTATTTTTGCTATAGAGTTCTGATGAATCGAAAAAATAGTTCTGATCTGTACACGAAGTAATGATTTTAAAAAGGTAGATCATCTATATTATTCTTCATATGAATAATTATTTCAAACTAGTATCTTTTATAACACCATAAATGAGAATGTAGATTTGTCCCATGTCACAAAATCATTAACTAGGCAAAGCGAAGAACTATTTTCACGATTTTAAGAAACGTTTCTTTTACAATACCGCGTTCTTATATTCAAGTAGTGAGAGGTCAACGCGAGGAATTGCCTTTTTTATAACTGAAGCTGCAAAAGATGAAAGAAACATCAGCGACAATAAATACTGTATGTTGGCAGCAAATATAAGATGCTATGGTTATTGAAGACAATAAAGAAGGCTCTTCAATTTTACGTAATGTCAACATAAAGCAAGATGTTTCTGAATATGGACAGTAACATCGAATTAATCATATCTTTCCTTCCTGAAAAGTGTGATGTCACAGATGACTATATAATGCTAAATACCCGTTTATAATATCATAGACACGTTTAGAGTCAAAGGAAAGAGTATGGGTAATATTTCCTAAGCCTAGCTTTGACAAATTTCCCAGCCAATTTCTCTTAGGATTTCTCTTAAAACGCATTTTAGTATCCATGTGTTTATGGTTGAAATAATAAATGGAAAACAACAATGAACGGACGCTTACCTTTTAAATATCGTATTAAAAACAGTAACCGCAAAACAAGTATATTTGACTTAATTAGTAGAACACTGAATTGGCATTTGGAACGTTCTAAGTTCAAATTCAGCTGCCGGCTATTCTAAGGCTTTTCCCCACTCATATCATCCTAATCTCGGGATAGTAACTTGGCACTAGGTCAGAACCTTTCCATATCTTCTCCACTACCTTATCATGGACAGAGACAAAGACACATAAAGTCTATACAGAGTCGCCGTAGCTCAGTGGTAGAGCGTTGGCATACCATTCTGCAGGTCGTGGGTTCGATCATCATTACTCAGGTTTTTCCTGGATTGCACCTTTCACATAAGGCCTTGCCGACATCTTCCTGAACCCTTTCCCCTTCCCTATCCCAGCCTGAGCCTTAGATGCCTGAAGGCAGTAAAGCTCAAATTTCAATATAAAACCTATAAATACAACTCAGTTCAATTAACAGTGTGATTTGATATAAAAAATGAGACAATATTTCGGATTTTTGGAAGTAGTTATGAAAACATAATCAATCCACACCTAGGTGAAATGTCCCCCCACCTCTTCCCTACCACTTCACACTTTTCGTAATTTTCAACATGATAATCGTGTACGCAAACGATTCAGATCTTGAACAAAACATTGCTAAGAGAAGAGTCACCTTGTCTAGAACAATTCTACAGTTTCTGAAGAAATTATTCACAAGCGTGGCCTAACACTGTTTGGATAATAAGTAACAGCTATCTCTGTCGTGATTATCTCCTTCAACTCCTGTGTGGTTCAAGGTTTCTGATACAAGAGTTTGAGTGTCAAGTGACTCCACAGGAAATAATTACAGACTTGCAGGCCGGAAGAAGGAGCGAAGCAGTGGACATTCCCTCATTTACAGAAGACACGCTTAAGACTCCTTTTATGCACGGCGTTTCTTTCGCGGGTACAAGAAGTCTTCTGCAACGAGTCTTATTTCATCCCTTTTTATTCACTTAGGACATGTCGTGGGTAGAGCTGGGGGAAAAAGAAGTAGAAGTAAAGAATTAGGAAGCAGGTAGGTAGCGTTGCCAGTGCGTTTTTGCCTGCGATACGTACATCTCTGAGCAACTGGGCTCTGAAACGCGTGGCAACACTTCAACTCCTTCAGCTGAAAAAGTATATTATCAGTATTTGTATAAATAAACGGCTAGCGTACTCTAGAACATGAACTCCTGTCTTTCACAACGAGGCAGCAGAACGAGCCATCGGTTGCATAAGCGCGCCCATTTGCTTCCATTGTCTTACAAAACGAAATAGACAAACAAAAACTTAATATACACTTAAAAATAGTATGGCTGGAGTAACCATAAAACCATATTTGTCATAGTTGAAATTTTGACAGCAATACTATGGGTTGCAAATACAAGTCTTGCTAATCGTGTATTGTCATTATGGCAACACACATGGTTAAGTGCATTGTCATAACGTACAATACTATGATTATGTCTGACAATAATATATAGTTAATGCAACTATACCTATATTGTCAGAAACTGACCTAGGGTACATACAGTATTGTTGTTGTACATAGATAAAACAACAATACGAGATTATCTTTATAGCTATATGTATAGTTACCACAGCAACACTGTATGGTACGCCATTGTCATTATAACTATATGTATAGTTACCGCAAAAATACTGTATGGTACCCTAGGTCAATTTTTAATAATGTATATAGTTGTCGTAATTCAACTATGCATTATTGTATAATTAGCTGTAAAAGATGTTGCTAATTTAACAACTTGAAACAGGTATTTTGTCATAAAATATTGTTCACAGTAGTCTATTGTAATTATGACAATACACCTAACCATATGTATTGCCATAATGACAATACACGATTAGCGAGACTTGTATTATATTTGCAACTCACAGTATTGCTGTCCCAATGTCAACTATGACAAATAGGATTTTATGGTAACTCCAATCATATTTTATTGGTAAGACATTTTATTGTTGTTGTGACCATATGTATTGCTTCAAAATCATCTTATGTAACTGACATAAACATTGTGATCATATGTCTCAATTGGTGGGCCATTCATAAACAATAACGTGCTATACTTTAAACTCACCTTTAAGAATTTCAAGTAAGGATGTAAATCCCCAAAGTGTTAACTTTTCTTCGTCATCGTTAGCTACTTCTCCCATAGTCTTGTAATGTCTCTCCAACGAACAAAGATGGCTTCTAAGCACACAGTGTCACAGTTGCCAGTATAGTTATAGTGACTATATTATTTCATTTTCTGCGCATGCGCTTCTAACAATCATACAGTATTATTCGAACAGCACTAAATATATTGTCAAACTTGTAGATCATGAAGAAACCTTGTTCAATTAATCACACATATGATTTTTCCATCATTTAAAATAATTGTCTAGGAATCACAACCATACAACAATACCAGATATAGTCAACTTAGCACAAGAGTACCCTTACCGTAGCACAATTCAAGTCCTGAATTGAAAAACATCCCAAGTCCACCGGAGTATATTTTTCAGGGGAAACTGAAACCAGTTCAAGTTCCTCTATGTATCATATTCAGCGGAAATTATTTTGTATTAAAAACGGCTTTCTGTGGTGGGATTAGGATATAATATTTATGCAAGTGGATAGCCCTTGGAACATACATACCGACGAACAGAAAAATGCAAATACGAAATAAGTGGACTTCGGATGTCTTTCAATTCAGGTCTTCAATTATGGTTACTGTTACTATAAACAATACAGTTTAGAAATACAAATATTGCCGTATTTACCAGAGCTTTTATCTGTGTACTCGTACTTCTAACTTCCCAAAGCTATGGAAAATTTTCATCTAAGAATA
>JAGDQP010012962.1:25265-48986 GCA_022664845.1 Lepisma saccharinum | reverse complement strand
TTTGGAATATGGAACAATTTGAAATTCTAAGGATCCCCAAATTATTTGTTGTATCAAACCTGTTGACACAAGATATCACTCGACCACTTTTGTCATTTGACAATTTTACATAGACCCTGACCTCCGTTTACTCCCCCTCGGGGACACGAAGTTCAACATTTATCGCTCAAAATGTTAGCCCCTTAAAATAATGAAGGACGTGTTTTTGCGTTTTCTTATATTCACAGTCGTTTCGAAGATACAGGGGCTGGCAACGGACTTTATGGACACCCTGTATAGCATGAAATACTGATAATTCAATCTTCTACGTCATACATCGAAAATCATCTTCTGATTGGTTTGACGTAATGGATTTGTACTATTTCCGTAGCTATATGTTTCTCCCTATGTTACGTTCCTGATTCTGAAGTTTGAAGACGAAAAAGCGAGGAATATAAAGAACATTCGCATCATCACTTAACCAAATAATTAATGTACAAATCTGCAGAATTCACTTCAATGAGGTAAAACACCAAAACATGTTTTTAATAACAGAAATTACTCGAAACAATGACAGGGGTCAGTCTTAACTTGTAGTGCTCTTCTTATCGCTAGTTTGTGTCAATTTTGAAGTCAGGCAATGTGGCGCAATAGGTTGGCGCATGCAACATTTAACGTTTTATGCTTTCACCTAAGGCTGTTCAAATCCTATCAAAGGCCGTGTTTTATTTTACTTCACGAAACGCAAGAGTAACTTCAATGTAATAGCTTCAATTTACATTTCTGTTTCTTACATGCTTTTATTATTATTTTTTACAATGACATATCAAAACTATTCAATATATTCACGGGCTACAAGTAGTACGTTAAATTGTTAACAGATGGCAGTAACGAGCACTATTAATTCATGTGTTTTTAAGTTCTTGAAAAATGCTTCACTAGCATTCATTAAAAAAGTATACGATTATCCAATGTAAAAACCACATTTTTTACAGAAAAAATAGGTAATTCTTTTTAAATACAAGAGTTCTAAAGAGCATTATTAGAAGATATCTTATGATTTAATCATGAAAAAAGAGCTTCTATAAATTAGCAATCTAATAAATTAGTCCTCTGCAATCTAATTCCCATTTTCTCGTAATTAGAACCATCAATATGTCGAATTATTAATTTAATTTGAATCCAAGTCCATGTTGTATTTTGACACACCTTCGAATCTGATTGGCTAAAAGTTTTCCTAGCAGAACAAATCTGAAATAACCTTTTTTTTTTTCTGAAAACGGTTAACTACATATCTTAGTTCGAAATTACTAAGTTCTTACTTAAATATTGACACACTTGTCAATACACAAACACAAACCTTGGCACTCAAAGATAAAAGCTGAAAGGAAATTTATTATCCTAATAAGCAGATGAAGTTCAAAACATACAACAATTGAAGCTCTGGTACGTAAAATTACAGTTGCAGAAACATATATTTTTATCGTACAAATGATCAAACCATAGAAGTCCTAAACCACATTTTATTCCACAGTTCTAAATATAATAAAAGAAAGGATGAGTTAATAAACGTTCTATGAAGAATCATCAATTTCCATTGTTAATAAATTATTTAGTCAGCATTGTAAGAGTTAGATTAGTATATATATTACTATTTTTTTATATAAAACACATCTATTAAAATTCACATATTTGAACTTTTATATTAATAAAACCGAATTAAATCATAGATAAATAATCCACACAGCGAAGAGAAAAGCAAAACGATAGAAAATGTAAAGCAAGCACATTCATTTATTAAAAATAAGATGAAAATAATACATACAGCTCTGCACAATTCTGTATATTGGAACTTTAAATAAAATCACGTTAAAAAGAACAAAGTAGAATTAAGTAAATAAAAAATAACTCGATCGAGAATAATTTTCAAGGTTATAATATTCAGCATTACCTTTAGCCAATCTTAATAATTACAAAATAATATCATAATTCATCTACTATCAGGTCCATGTAAAAATTTTCTTTAGAAAAAGGAAAAAAAATGTAAGATATAGAAAAAGCTGATAAGCAAAAGTGAAAATAAATATAAATAGAAAGACACTCGACGTTTACAAGCGATTCTAGGACATCTTCATGAAAGCTCAAGTTACAGAAAATAAAAAAGCATTAAAGTTAGAGAAGAAGAGAAGATAAAGAATCAAGTAGCAAGGGAACATCAGAAGAAGTTAATATGAAGAACGAAATACAAGAGAAAAGGAATTATCATTGTGGTACAAGAGATAGTTTTATGTAGATTATGATTTACATAAAAGAAAACTTTCAATTGCCAATTATTCAGACAGACAGTTAAAAACTTTAAAAATAAACTATTAATCACGGATAGCCATTCACAGAAATATTAATCCTGATGACGTCAACTGGAAGATATCGTAACCTTTAAAAATAAATATTACTTATGGAAACTAAGAAGTTTGAGTGAACACCTGTAAATGCCCCGGTGTATTGATTGTAGATAATGGGAATCCAGGAGAAGGAAATTTAGAGGAAAAGTAACAATTTATCACAGCTCTTCAGATTGTACAGTACTTCTTATCTTGAAACGTTCAAAGCAATATAAAATTATTTACGAATTTTAAAACACGCAGATCATATATCTAGCTAGCGTGGAAGAAACAGTATAAGTAAGAAATTAGCCAAAATGAGATAAGTTAAAATTTTAGATCCACCTTGCTTCGGATAACTTAGTACAAGTCAATTCTGAACGTGAGTTGAATAATCGCTTCTTTGTACTTTCAGAGTAAGTGGTATCTTATGCCTGACAGGGAAGAAAAAAATAGTCTCCTGAGAAACTGTATTTTCTGACTTATACGTTTTTTCCCACCCACGCTAGATATTTCTTCAGTGAACGCTAAGCATAATGAGTAGCGCACTTACGCTAAGCTTCTTATAATGTACAATACCTTCCAACTGACATCACAATCCATTAAGCGAATGAGGATTAAAGCATGGTAATAGGTTACACTAAATTTATATATCTTGACTGTTAAGACATAAAAGAGAAAAATACACACCAATGACTACATTTTTATTATCACACTTTTCAGTATTTCGTTTGAAATCAATCAAAGTCCTCCAGTTACTCAAAAATACTTTGTTTTTGATAAATAGTAGCGTATGGTAATGAATAATTATTAGAGTACGTATGACATTTAAGTCGTTGAATTGAAAATGAAGAAACTCCAAGTACCTTACATTTGAGAAAATAAAAAAAAATATGTTCACAGTACTCGCTCCGACAAGGTCCTGAACAATTACAAACTTCCCCTGCTTACAAGGACTGTAGCAATAATACATAATTAATATTTGTGGTTTTTTTTTGTTCTTTAAAGCTGAGTTTCTTAGTTTTTGAACTCAATGACAAAACGGAACGCCTAGGTTAAAACACTAGAAAAAGATACCGCATTAATAACATTGAGAAAATATATTAGATATAAACAGTCAAAGAGATAAAGAGACACATTTCTGAAGGCATTTGTATAGGAACTTGTCAGTTTTACATCTGGAGTAATATGATTCGGAGCTGCTCCATTATATTCTTCGGTTCCTGAGGAACAGGAGCCACCATCCATTTCCAGTGGTTCGATTCATTTTTAGAATCGAATCACTGGAACTTAATGGTGATTTCGGTCTTATTGGAAAGCATTTTTGTCGAATATTATCTGAACCTAATATGCTGTTAAACCAAACTAAACCGAATTTAGTTAAACATCAATTAATGTAAAATATAATTAGAAAATAAATGGTATAAGTCGAGTTTAACCGAGTGCCTCATTAAGTGACCGTGGAGGTTAGGTACGGTTATGTATCTTTACACTTCCGTTTGTTTGTTTAAAAATACTGTAAAGATACATAACCTCACCTTCACGAATTAAGGCAAAGTTGGGTTAAACCGAATGCTCGGTTAAACTCGACTTCTACAAAATAAACGTAAGATTAAATTGAATAGAATATTATTAGACGATGTTATATAATTAACAACATAATGTTGATTAATTTGTTAATCACAAAGAAAATTGGAGGGTTAAAATATCATTGAACTTATTAATAGGATCGATTTTATCGCATTTGCAATTATTATGAAATATATAATTTGTAAGGTAATTATAAGGTCGTCATTTTCACATAACTTTGAAACGAAACCCCTACCTACTTGGTAAATCACGTGTTCCTAAAAAACGTACACCATTTCTTCCTGATTTTGGAATTTTCATTTGGGATTAAATCCTTTGCTGATATAGATTGATAGTATCAGTAACATTTGCTAACATCTTACAATATTTAAGAATAAAATATTAACTGGCTCGAACACGAACGGTGCCTTTTTCGTTAACACAGAACAATACGTTTCTCTAATGAGAAGATTTTTTAGAATGTGATTATATTATTGTTAGTTATGAATTTAAATATTTCTTATTGTTATATTTTTAATATTTTTTAAATTTATATTGTTATAAAGAAACGAAATAAATTTATTCATGATGAAAATACAACAATGGAAATCATAAAATTTAAATACTAAAATGCATTTTAACGAAAACATTGCTTACTATATAGATTCTTCCGTGATTGAACGATTCTATAGAACCTTAATAGAAATAAAGTAGTGTGATTCGTTCAAATGAACTGAATGGAAGTGTTTTTATGATTCCAAAATTCATATGCCTAGTACAGCAAATTATCTCTTATATTGGAACAAAAATAGTTTAACGCGTACACTGTGTACAGTTCCGATTAACTGTTCCAAGTATCGGTGATTTGAATCTGTGATGTCATCAACACTTGGAGCAGTAAATCGGAACTATTAATAACCAATTATCCTGAAAGAGAAGTTGTTAACCGAATAATCAGATTTTAATTGGTAATTTAAATGATGCATAAGCTGTTTCAAGTAATCTATTTTAACACAACGTAAAATTAACGCAATAGTAATTGATGAAAAATTTAAGAAAGTGGATTTGTTATTAAATCAGTGAAGACAATGAGTAAATGGCTAAAACTATTTAATAGGTATGAAGTGAGTGTAGTGTTAATTAACTTAGTTGATCCCATATAATTAATTATGCACGTATAACGAATCTCGGTATTGGAAGATTGAAAACTCTAGGAAATTAGTAAGGATTTCATTAAATGTATTAAATTCAGTCGACTACTTTTGACAGATATCACATAGGCCTATATTCAGCTACTACATACCACTATGTGAAGTGCCTTCAGATCTCGAAAATTAGGATGAAAACTGTCATTTGTAACGAACTATTCATTCCTTACGACACAGAAAATTACACTGAAAAGTCGTCTTGTTGAGAGAGAATATTTTCCTCCCTCTCCCTAAATACAAGTCATAAATGTTGTTTAGATGGAAGGAATTACCACACTTTTGACAGGAAATATTAATTTTTAGTAGGCCAATGAAAAATAAAAGAAGCATAATCTTCATTTATTGATAACATAAAAAATCCCAGATTTGGAATACTATCCTTTATATTTCTCTTTCGTTCTGTGAGAAATCTTCACATCATCCAGAATTTTACGGTTAAATTTTGTAATTACATCACTTTAGTTCATCAGTTTCCGTAAATTTTCTAGCCGAGATTGAACAGTTTAAGGATTACCGGCAGTTACTACACTGCAAAAGCCATATTGTTTTAGATGTTTTTATGTAATTAATTAATTTAAACAATAGTCAAATAATGGACTAATTGTTAAATTTTAAACTAAATGAATTATATTAACTGTGATAATTTTATTAATATTCTAATTTACATTTGATTTCATTGTTGTTCCAAGATTTATAGGATTTAACGATTGTTCTTTACCTGATTAATAGGAACAATAATTGAGCGAAACCCTTGTTTGTCAATAGGAACACGAGATATAAAATGAATCAAGCGATCTGGGTATTGAATCAAATGAACCGCGTACGCGTTAAATTATTAATTATACGTTACAGCTCAATCGCTTTATACAACCGAGTGACTATTATTACCTGTGTCCGCTGAACGATACTGTGGGAAAATTCATGAGAATCTACAGGTAAATTTTATGTTGGTATACTTTATGATTTTACCAAGATCTTGTACTTCATGTGTATTAAGGGTAATTTGTATGTTTTGTCAGAAGGACATAGCAGTTTCGCATTCCCCTTTGTAAAAATGAGTGTTTAACTGATAAGAAAATCAATGAAATCGGAAACTACAACATATCCTGGCGTATTAGACCTGAACACCATATACTTGAATTGGACATAACCAATCAAAATTTATCTTTTGTATGAGAAACAAAAACCTTAAAGGGAGTTGCCTTGTGCTAATGGCTTGGCTCATAATAGTTTTATAATATTTATCATATAACAGACCTGAAAGATCAATGTGATCCCTTGTACAAAACATAAATGTTTTATTACCCCTATTAGTGCGTCTCATAAATTTTGCCCTTAAAAAGTGACAAACATTTACTCGCAGAACGTATTGGTGCAATCTACATACTGTACTTACATTTAATTGTTGCACAGTGAATAATTTTATGCCAAAATATGTATAGAAAAATATATTTTTAAATCCAACACACTTCCTAGGACTGAGCGATATTAGTCTTTCACGGCTCATAGGATTACGGATATCAATGTTAACTTACACTTTTGTAATATATTACGTATCTCCAATTATTGGTTTATTACTTATAACTGTATTTAACAGTTCGAACAGTGCGTTAATCACAGAATTATATCAAGAAATTAGTAACTGCACCACTAACACAATTTGAACTTAACGCAGTGATCAACGCACTGAAACAGGTTAAGTCTTTCCATTCCAACTACCAAGCAACACTGACGGAAGTCAGACTGTGTAATCCAGAAAACGCCAACCAAGAAGTGCCACTACCCATGTCACCACCCCGGCTGGGTGATGTCACCTGAATAACCTCCGACCCAGTGTTCTGCTGCAATAAGAAAGACCTGCCACCACAGAAGAGGACCAAAGAAAAGAAGAAAAAAGAGAATATATCGGACAATAATTGAAAAGAACGCCAAGAACTCCAACGAAATGCCGAGAGAGTGAAGGCAGATCAGAACTAGACACTACCGCACTTCGGGTTTACATTCGTACATCATATCGCCTCGACGAATCGCATGCATTGCAACATGGCAGGGGAAAGAAGGATAAGCAATATAAAAATAAAACGACAGAGACAATAAGAAAGGCCAGTAAGGAAAGAGAAAGGAGAGCGGGTGCGCGGAGGCAACGCGAAAATTGCTCTAAGCACGTTTAAAACGCCTATGCAGAAAAGTCGAAATCGAAAGATAACTCACATTGGTAAAAGCACGGCGGGGAAACACGCAGATACACTCAAAACAAAACTCAAGAAAAAGGAAAGAAAAAATCTTCTGAAAAATGCAGCTCACATCACATTCTGAACTCTCAACGGCTGAGCGAATGTTCATAGGCTATGCAGAAAGAGAGGACAAAAACCAGGCAACGCTTGCACAATAATAAAAAAATACTGTATCGCAGCGCAGAACAATGCAGAAAGGAGAAAACAACAATAAAACCCGGAACCTCAACAATCAACCCCTTTCAATACTACCTTGGTTTCAGTGGCCCACAAAAGCTCATTCTATACTCACACTTAACCATCCTCTTCTCATTCGCTTAACTCACTTTTTCTCTATCTACACATATTCACAAACAAAGGAATGGAAACTAAACAACCAGGTAGGGCCCAGGTAGGCAACATCAAAATTTAACGTACAGGGAGCTGTAGCACCGAGAAAGAAATATCAATAAAAACCCAACATTTTCAAATTCAGCTCCAAAATTGATGTTACTAAATTACGTTCAAATCTCTAAAAACATGTACTTTCCCCGACAAATGGAAATCTGCCCTGGTTTGTCCTATCCCAAAATCTAATAATAGTAGAGACATTAATGATTTCAGACCAATTGCAATATTACCAGCTTTTGCAAAAGTATTTGAACAGATCTTATAGAAGAGAATTGGTAATCATATTCAACCAGTTATTTCAACTTGGTATTATTTCAGCATGGCTTTGTTTCTCAGAAATCCACGGTAACAAACTTAGCACTTTTTACGGACTACATAGCAAATTCGATGGACGAAGGCAAGCAAGTTTATGTGATTTATATTGACTTTGAGAAAGCATTTGACAGGGTTAATCACAATATATTACTGGAAAAATTAAATCACTATCACTTCTCACCCACTGTGATTAGGCTCCTCTATTCGTACTTAACAAATCGCAAGCAATCAGTTGTCTATAAAGAATATAAATCATATGAATATTCTGCACTCTCAGGAGTTCCTCAAGGTTCGAACCTAGGACCTTTGTTATTCCTTTTATTTGTTAATGACCTTCCTGATTGTGTGTCTGATAATGAAAAATTGTTATTTGCAGATGACTTTAAAATATATATAAAAGTCAACTCTATCGGAAACTGCATAAGACTTCAGCAAAGCTTAGATAATATTGCAAACTGGTGTGCTATTAATCAACTTGGAGTCAACATAAGTAAATGTAAAGTATTATCATTTAATAGAAATAAAACCACTCATCAATTTGATTATTCCATTAATAAAATTGTACTAAACAGACCTACTGTAGTTAAGGATCTTGGTGTCAGTTTTGACTCGAAATTGACTTTTAACATACATGTTACAAATATAACAAATGAAGCCTTGAAGTTACTAGGATTCGTAATTAGGACGGGAAGAGAATTCAACAACATATCAACATTGGAAAAAATTTACTATGCTTATGTTCGCTCCAAGGTAGAATATGCTTCTTCTATTTGGAATCCATATCAATTGAAACAATGCAACAATTAGAGAAAATCAAATCAAAATTTCTTAAATTCCTGACTTTTAAAGAAACTCGAATCTATCCTGCTTATGATAGTTACAATGCAGTCATTAAGAATTTTAATATTCAGAGCTTAGAACAAAGGCGCAACATTGCTGATCTGTTATTTCTTCAAAAAATTGTTCAAAATAAGTTAGATTGAATGGATTTAGTTTCGACATTACAGTTTCGTGTCCCATCATCTAAAACTCTCGTTAATAATACTGGTTTCTTCCACTGTAAAAAGGCAAGAACCAATATCTTGATGAGGTCACCAATCTGGAGAATTTGTACTATATATAACCAACTCTGTACAGTTCACAATGATCTGGACGTATGCTATATGTCATCTAAAGAATTTAGAGATGCAATTGTCAATAAACTCTGTACAACTACTTTGTAAATCTCAACACTATAATTAGGCCATTGCCTGTTGTGTTGTCACTAAATAAATAAATAAATCATTTCAAACGAACTTTATTCCAACGTAGCTATGTAATAGAAAGCTCACCGGAGAGTGTGTAAACTACATTTGATCAACCGAAGGACGATGCCCACCTGTCTGTTTAGCACATCATGGTGATATTACAAATCATTAGTCAAAAGAAATTCACAATGCAAAATCTAGCAGTTGTTCAATTATCAAATTTTAGATTTTATAATGTAAGTTGTAAAGGTACATATAGTCTTTATAAAGACAGAAGGCACAATACATCTCTCACTCTTTCTCTTTGCCAGAAGCACATAATATAACTTTCTGCTATCAGATGGCCCAAAACGAATTGGCTCCGATTCTTTTTTCAGTGGAATATCACCATTTATTGCCAGAGGCACACTTTAACCCGTATATTCTATTATCGCTAGTGATTCGCCAGAGGCACCTTTTCACTATCGTCCAGTCCCTGCTTATATAGTCTATATACCTAACATTACGTAATGGACCTAATGAGGAACCCTGTACTAATTAAAGCCACTGCTAAGGTCTCGGGATGAACCGTAAACGCAATGCTGAAAAGGAATAATTAATTAGTTCAAGTAAGAATATGGAAACAAAAGATAATAGCGGTAATGACGGCCCCTTCCTGCCTGATTTCTTATACTAGTTGGAGCCGAAGAATAGGTGGGATAGTTAAGTAACTCCTTCCTGTCTGATTTTTTAGATTAATTGGAGCCAGGAATAGTGCCGCCTGCCTGATTTCTTAGAATAGCAGACACTAGGATGGTAATTAGGTAGGTAAAATTAAATTCAAAGAGTAGATGCTAATAAATGAAGTTAAAGAGCAATTATGATAAAGCATTCAAAAGCTAAAGATCAATAGAAGATCAGAGTTTGAGAATGGTAATAGGTTTATTGGTGGACAATGTCCAAGAAGCGAACATCAAGCAAGAGAGATTGATGTGGTCTGGCCCGTAGGCCAGTAGAATCTGAATTCCGGGGCTGTTACAGCGATACTTATAGTCCCGGTCGGCGCTCGGATGTCCCCGGCCTGTGACGTCAAACGAATACATACGATTATACATAACAGTACAATTCCGTATTATTTACATATACACATACACAGCGTTCTAGTAAATAGAATTTTATAATGCAACGGTGCGCACTGGAATAAGTTAACATATACAAACCAAAAGCGCACACAGTATGTTTCAAAACTAACTGTCCAAAATGAAATGAATTTAAGGAATATACATTTCTAGCTTTTCTCTGAATAAAAATATGTAATTGTAACTGACGGTCAATTAGGAAATCGAGAGGCCCGTTAGAAAGTGAACCTAACATTTTCAATTTTGACAAGAAATTCGGATGAGTACGCTGCACACCAAACTTGTATTAAACATCACATACCTGTAGCTTTGTGGTGGACAAACACCGTGTTCGTGGTTTTTCTCGGGGTAGTTCTGTTTCCTCCTACTTTCTTCATTCCACCAATTCATCCCATCATCATCCATACGGCTTGAGCCATAGTTGCCTAAAGGCCTTAAAATGAATTCAAATTCAAATCACATACCTGCATTATCGGACAGGCAAGAAAGAACAACTTAACTTCACCTCTGTTTGTCATGCGAGCAGATTAATAAAAACACTGGGGTTGTTCAACGAATATACTTTTTAAATTTTATTTCAGCCCTTGTTGCTTCCACATCTTCACTTCGTAAAAATGGCTTTTGTACTACTACTACCCTCTATCGGGCGAACTCACAACCCAAACGTGGGGAGGGAGGAACAGCGATACGAAAAAGTAGATAATTGCTGTTCCTGTGCTGAAGACAAATTAGCAGATGCGAGTAATATATAGTTTCAGGAAAAAACTTCGGGCACAAGAAAACACATTATGTAAATCAAGAGTGCTGAATTTACTTAATCATATAAATGTAAGGAATGTTACATAGAAACAAAACGATGGTTCGAATAGACACTAGATCAATCCCCCATGATAATTAACATAGAAGGGGAAACAAAGCTTGAATTGAGTTTTGCCCTCTTTCTATCTCACAACACAAACAGACAGAGATAACAAAGAAAACATAATTATTATCCAAAATTCAAGAACCTTACAATATTGGTTCTGTTTTATTCTGTAGCTACATACTGACTAGTCTCTTGTCCTGTCAAGCATGTTAAATTGAAATTTTCTACCACTTTAATCAATGCTTAGGTCTGATAGTATATGTGAGTACTGTTTAGTTCTCTCCTAATTGTATTTAGATTCCCCAAATTATATCATACTTTTGCAATCTTTGTAATTTTTTGGGCACTTCATTATGCGAAAACAATATTATTCCATTTGTTTCCTAAACTTATTCTCGCTCGGAGGCTATGTGTACGTCAATGCTATTTTATTGAAGGTTCATGAGAGAATTATATCTTCTAGACGTTTGTTTACATTTTCTACAACGAGATAATTCCGATAAAATGTTCTTACTCTTAGTTGATTACTATGATTATAATGAATGATAAATAATAAATGTATGTTTCTATATTTTGATTTGGTATATTGTTGTTCCTGATATCCACACAATTAGTTTGTAGATAATTTACAATCTATTTATCCTTGAAGGGTGTGATGTCCCTGCTAGTTTAAACGTTTCAATTGTAAACGTCTGAGTCTAAAAATACATAAACATATTCCCCACCAAATCTTGATAACTGAGAAATTGCTCCCTTTCTTCTCTTTCCAGTATTAAAATAAAAATATAATAAACCTGAATTCCACACTCTGTCTGTCGCTCATTTCTACTCACAAATAGTACTTCCAGTTCAACCATCCTATTCCGGGGTGAGAAAATTATGACGTCACCTCCATATTAATTTCCTGGCTATCTATTGTTAAAGATCTTGTAACCGTTCAGCTTGATTCGTTGCTTGGTTGCACTACGTTCCGGTTTAGAGATTTTGATCTTTTGTGCTTGTTAACCTGTTTATCTAAGTCAGTCACTCTGCTATCCCTTTTATTCAGTTTTTTATTAAATACATTCGAACTATTTGGAACACTTATCATTTCATTTATTGGGTCGCTTTCTCTATATGACTGCTGTCAATACCAGTTGGTCCGAAATTTCTACTTGATTGAATAATACTCTTATTTTATGTCGCCGCCCTTCCTTCAATGTTAAAGTGAATCACTTTCCAGTTGAGTTTCACGAGTTTCAAGTTACTTGTTTTTCAACTTCTCAAGTATTGTAGACTAAAGAATTGCTATCCACCTAGCCATGTGTTTACAGCACTACAAAAGTTGTTAACTCATGCGCGTAGACTCCCCGGTTGAATTCTGGACCATGCCATGCTTTGTGGTGGACAAACACCACGTGCGTGGGTTTTCCCGTTTCCTCCCACATTCTTGATTCCACGAATTCTCTCATCATCACCAGCTCAGCCTAACCCAAAGTTGCCTAAAGGTATAAAATAAAATTCACTACTAAAGTTAATATCCAATCCCTTGGCACTTTCGTTTTCCTCGGAGTTGGTGAGCAGAGGCTTATCAGTTAGGGACTGCTCAGCTAGTACATTGTCATCACATGTATGACACTAGTTTCAACGTTGTCAATCTAACTTCTTTCTCGCTGTTGATGGAAGGAAATATTTCCTTATATTGATTTTTTAAATTTTGTTTAAGACTTTTAAACAACTTTGGTTCAGGCGAAATTGGTGGAATGAAGAGAGTGGTAGCAAACGGGAAAACTAGGAGAAAACGTGCAGACACTTTATGCCCATCACAAAGTTCACATTGTATGATCTTGGATAGAATCGAGGACACCACGGGTCAGAGGTGAGCGATCAAATACTGAGCCACTGCGGCGCCTCCTTATATTGAAAAAGATACTATTTGCACTCTGTATTTAAGTCACGAAAGTTATGAGCTTTCCTTATTTCATTGTTTTGTTGAGTCCAGTGGAAATATTTGAATGAGACCCACAGGATAAACAAACACGTAGTTTGTTTGAGTACTGTATCTGAATTTAAAATCTAATATTGCAATATAATTCGGGAGTTTTAAAATCTAATATCGCAATATAATTCGGGAGTTTTAAAATCTAATATCGCAATATAATTCGGGAGTTGTTTTTTAAACGTCCGAAGTGAATTAACCGTTTGCCTCTAAGCGTTTGTAAATATCGTAGTGACCAGCGTGTAGCGAACACGTGGACATTGTATAAACAATAACATACATGTTTATAAAACAAACGTGTGGTTATGTAAGTAAACAAATCATACATACACATTGGAGCAGACAACGGTCAACTCCTCAAACTAACACCAAATGGAGCAAATAACGGAAAATAAAGGGAGCTGGAGTCAAGTAAGAAAACAAGAGGAAGCACCCCTACATTCACCTTTAAAAAGGACCTGCACAGAGCAAAAGCCATTACTCGTTTCCCCCGGGTGGTCAGCTCTTCTCCTTTAACCTTTCGCAGTTTGCTAAAAAACTGGAACATCCTAGTACGTAGTTCGCTAAAAGACGTACTATCCTGCACAGGTAGTTCGCCAAAAAACTGGTGTGCACTCTCACATGTAAACCCTAACTTAACCTGTACATAGTTCACCAAGGAACTGGTACAACCACCTGACATGTAATTCGCTAAGGAATTGGTGTCATCCGCACACGTAGATTGCCAAGGAACTGGTGTGTACTCTTACCTTAATATTCTTCAGTACGCAGTTCGCCAAGGAACTGGTACAACTTCCCGACACGCAGCTTGCTAAGGAACTGGTGTCATCCTATTTTTCTCACTCTCTAACTAATCACTCTTAAAAAATAAAATATCTTTGTAATCATTCATATTCAAATAACTGTAAACTGTATTCTTCAAAACGGTAATTTTATTAACTTTGTTCTTATACATAAATAAAGGGTTGAGGGCTAAAAACCATCAAGGATATATTTTACGAATGTCACTGTATTGAGATACAGCTTGTGTTACCTGTTCATTCCTAATTTCAGTAGGTATTAAAGTCTAATACCACTGTTTGTTCTTGCGAGCGAATAGACACTGAAAGCAGGAATTATTCGTCGTCCTCTATAAACTTAATCAGCCGTTAAACTTTTATACTGTTTTCTCTGCTATCCGTTGAAATATAACTTTAATATAAATCGACTAGTTCAACAGTCGAGTTCAATCGAACACATCTGGTACTCTATTAACCTGCAATTCACGTTGTGTTGTTTCATGATCAATTATGGAATTGGGTGTCTTTTAAGGACCATGGCAATATATCTTGATTGTATTTGATTTGTATATTCTATTATGCACCATGCCTTATGTTAATATGACAAATCGCATCTGTTGATTAGATAAACTATCACCCGTTTCACATTTAAGTTCCCCTGTGCTGAGCGGCCAAACACTGAACTAAACAGTAAACACACACACACAACCTAGCTCATACGTGACACTTATCCTCTCTCACGCAGTGTTGAAAACTCAGTATTTTTTTTATAGAGTACATGGTACGTAACTTTGTTTAAATAGTCCTGAATTCAAGTTAGCGTCGGAATATACAGTAGTCATTTAGTCCACGATAACTGTTTGAAAAAAAAATAAATCCTGCTACATACTATAAAAGTCAGAGGCAAAAATATTAATTATTCATGGGTGTCAAGTTCAGTGTTTAATCCTTTCTCTCTTTCTCTCTCTCCCTCGATATAGGTGTGTGCAGCAACAGTTGCTACTACCCCCTCCCGCTTTCTGTCTCTTTCTTTCTTTCTTTCCTTCTCTCTCTCTCTCTCTCTCTCTCTCTCTCTCTCTCTCTCTCTCTCACACACACACACACACACTCAAAATCGGGAAGTTCCCGTTCTGTTCTACGTATGCCTGAAGTCTAAGCAAAATAGTTCCATCTTCCGAGGTCCTACGTGCTAAGAGATAAAATAATCTTAGGTCAAAGCGATCGGTGATCTCTGGCGCCGTGTTACGAGTGTTTGCTTTCATAAAATGGAGACATCGAAAGAAAGTAAGAGTAAGGGAGTAAAGGGATATATATAATAGAAGGGTCTCTAATAACTTTCTTCTGAGGACTGGCTAAATGATAATATCTCAATAAAAAGGCTTCGTGATCCAGATAGTTAGTCGACTCTGTATAAGGCATTAGGCCAACAGTAAGACCAAGCGGCCGTAGCTTAGATAACAGAGTGTTGACTTCGTATTCAAGACATCTGTTATATACCAGCAGCAGACCATCCTGACTAAGGTTTTCGTCAATCACACCAGTGCCGGATCTAAGAGGGGGAAGGGGGCAAGCACCCCAAGCTTGGGGATGGTGACATCTACAGCATTTTTCTATTGTGTCGAACATTGTTTGTAGCAACATCGGTGCAGACAGATCTAACGAAATAGATGCAATTTGAAAAACAGTTTTTTTAAAAATAGTTTGGCAACACTTTCCAACTGCACCAATCTAGACGGTTGTGGTGTCTTTGAGTAGTCTTGCGAAGACATTTCCAACTACTCCATAACAATCTCTCTACACATTGTGGTTCCTTCCTGAGATACATTTTTGGACATGGCCGGTCGGCCAGAGAGATTATTAAGTATCCTTTTGTTAGCTGCACTAACAACGGACGGTCAGCAACTGTTACATTTAATATATTCACAATCTTAAAAATAATTTATCGTCTTATTATTATTTAAAAATATTATTCTAAAAGGACTAACAGATACTAGAAAAGCGAAAATTAAGGTGCTTTTCTTAAAACACTCAAGCTTATGTAAGAGAAAGGCTTTGTTTGAAATGAAAACATACCGTCCCCGGTTTCAAAAAAATAACTTGCTTTCAGTCGGTCTGACAAATGTGTAATTCTTTTGTGGCTTTGGTATAAGCTGATACAATTATGAGAATAGGATTACACTTACAATGATAATTACGTGGTAATTTTATTTTTCTGGTAGATTTGAATTTAGATAAATTTTCAGGCTTAGATATGAAGTGAAACTTTAAAATGATTGCACAAGTATAAAACTTCACGACAAATTGAGTTTCATTTACACGTATATGTTGATTTCGATTTAAATAAAAGATGGATATAGTTTTCAGTAATTTATTAAAGTTTGAGCGTTTTGTAAATGAATGCTTTCTTTACTTTATTTAGCTTGAATATTGAATGAAAATAATGGTACGCATTAGCAGCATTATTTGTCATTGTATCGTAGTAGTCTCAGCAGGATACGCCTTAACAAAAATGGGCGTCTTGGATCTTAGAAGCAACTATGCGCTTGCCTGGTTTTATTCTGCTGCTCTGGCTTCTACGTTAGCAATAGCTCGACAAAGTAAGTACTAGGTTTTCTAGTAACTAAAATAATAGCCCACAATAGGTTTTTAATAGCTGTAGTGTTTTATTATCAGACACCGTTCAAGTGTTCAAGAAATGTAGAAGTGCAATCTATTTGTATTAACGATGAATACTAATAGATTCAATTAAATGTCTACATGTGAAGCATTTTTTACTGTATTTGTTTATTACCATCCGTTTGGTAAAGTTTTATTTGAGTATTGGTTTGTATATACTGTATACATGAAAATGGCATGTATTATACGTACACTATGAAACACCGTAAAGCTGGAATTTGGCACAGTGGTACAGTTTATCATGCTAAAGGGCTCAATCCTCCAAAGTTGCTCTCCTCACCCCGGCCAGGATATTAATGAAAATTGTACGTTCGTGATCCTTGTCACCGTCCTGATTATCAAAGGGCCATGAATGATCCCTCGTTAAAAAACAATGAAAAGCAGATTCCAATGCGGTAACAATGCCATCGTGCCTAATCTATAGAAGGCGAAGACTATGAAACCAAAATATTACGAAAAATTGAACTTTTTAAGAAATCTTGGGAAAGTAGCAACATTGACATTTATGGTACGCCGAAGTCTAATACAAAAACTAATGTCTTATACAAAACCCAACCTGCAAAAATACCCAACAATAAGAAACATCAGTACAATGCAAAATAAGAAAACATTGGATATCCGATAGTGTTTCCTTTATATAGTTGAGATTAATAAGACCTTCACTTGCATAACCCTAGTCACTTTACTGATTGTCATGGAGTCATGAATGAATATTATACCCTTATATATATCTTAAAAGATTTTCTGTGTGGTTGTCACATTAGCGTGTTTCCTCATTATCTAGGACCTTTCTTCGTATCTGTGGGAGTTGCACCTACTTTTTATACATTATGTGTACACCCTATTAAATGTCGGATTACTGCAAAGAACAACAGAGCTTAAATTGTTAATGCGTGAATGTACATCATGTGTATATCTTCCGCCAAGTAGGTACCCATAGACATTTTCTAGTAAATTTCTGTACGAGTTTATTCGTTTTCTATTTTATCACTTTGAACTCTAGTATCAGATCCATTTGTTTTAATGATTGGTCTTAGAATTTATTTTCTTTTCAATTATTTTGTGTGGTGTGGAATGGTTTAACTTTGCGGTCACCCTCCCAATTCTGTTCCAAGTCTTTATTGCTTGACCTGTAGTACATTAATTGTGGCTTCGCCATTTTCCTTTCTGGTATTGACGTTCACTACTACTTCCTCAGTTTCTTTGATTGTGCCCAACGTCTCTTATTTCTGTAACACCATTCTTCAATTTATAACTAAGTGTCTTACATATCCTGCTTTTCACCAATTATTTTTTTCTTTTTTTTTTATATCCTTATGGGTTTAGACTCATTAAACTGTCGATTCATGTTTGTCAGAGCCAGTTCTCTCTTTTTGTTTCTGTATTTTGGATGCTGTTAACTATCTTGAGCTCTTTTTATGGTTAAATATTGTACATCGTCAATAATTTTGTGTGAAAGTTGCTTGCTTTAAGTACTGTTTCAAGTTGCTCTGTCTCTTATATGCGACCAGCGATAGACCTTGCCGCATCCTCACTCACGTGTTCTCAAAACAGATTAATTTCTTTTATATCATTTTCATTATTTTTCTGTCATTTCGGTGTACCTCTCTGAAGGAGGTCGTATCTTACAGTTATAGGAACACTTCTTTCTCAAACACAAGTTTGTTTAGGATGGCTAGTCTCCGACATTTGTCCGTGTATTATTTGATATTAATATCTTTCCTTGACTTTAGTTTGTTTATTGCATATCTATGTCGTGGTTTCAGGTTTGGTTTTAACAAATTCCATGATCGTCTCCTGTAGATGACCAGTATGCTCTGACAAACAATGATGAGATGTGCCTGGTTCCATATCACTTCGCTTTGATATTGTTAGGGTCATTTTGTATTTCGGCAAATTTATTTTTATCTCACGCAGTGCCCTCTAGTAATACCTGTTTAGGTTCTACCTGAAATGTTTCACGGTGTTTATGAGGGCCAAAGTGTTCGGTTTAGGTGTGGACAGAACGGAAGTCGCTTCACTAGACTCCGGCCCTCATAGTAGTCAAATTCTTCTTCGGCAGGATATATATACAGTATATATACGATTCATATATTTGGATGTTCTTGCTGCTGCTGTTGGCCTGCTTTTTTCTATGCAACTTGTAGGAGTTGTTGGTTTCAAATAACTTTTATTTATTATAAGATTACTCTTTCGGGTAAGACAATTTTTGCTTCTCAAAATGTTTTTATGGTCCTGAAAAGGACCTGCGGTTAATGTTGCAGTTTAACTTGCTTTGGATTTACCTGTCTGTAGTGGTTAGTGATTTCGTCTTTGGTACTTAATTCCGTTCTGAGCAGAATAGCTGTGATGTTCTCTTCGAAATTGGCTGGTGCTTTGGTGAACTCAGCCAAATTCAAATAGGTTTCCTGGAATAGGTTTGCTATCTCATATCTCGTTCCTGATCTCTGATCTGCAGTGCTTGGGTAAGGTGCCGTTTGTATAGCAGTTTGCATAATATTTAGAAGTCATACCCCTGGTCAGGTCCATGGAGATTTCTGTTGCAAGTGTGTTCATGTTAGATTTTACAAGATCCCCATTTATGAAAGGGTCTATTTTTGTTCTTACAGAAGATCGATTCGCGTACATGTGTTTAATTTTGATCTAGCACGTACCTTACGAAAATCAACAGAAGCACCATCGGTTGGCCTCCAAGTGATCACCAATTGTCTTGGCAATAACCCTTCACCGTAACTTCCATTGTAGAAGAGTGGAATCCTCTGCCACTTATTACAGACTTTCCACAGGTCCTGGAGAGTGGTGACACGACGAGATGAAAGTGTTCTTTGTAGTAGGCCAAATCCACAGAAATCCATAGGACTGGCATCTAGTTACTTCAGCGGTATATCCAGGGCTCGAAATGGAAAATTTCACGAACGCTTTACTTTCGTTAGTATGGTGTTGTCTTTGTGTATGATTAGGTATTATATTAGCACCGAGGGGGTTCAAAGTTTGTTTATCTTCCATGTGTTAGATATAAGACATGTGCTCAATTTCGCTTACAAGGGGGAGGAAGGGAATCTAAAACAAATAAAAATGTGCTGAAGTAATACTTGAACGACCCCTTATTAAAACAGCGAAACTAACGAGTGATGAAATTATGCTCTGTATAACGATTAATAATAGTTAAAATATTTACGTAAACCTCAACTGACAAAATAAATTAAATATGCCTTTTCTGACGACCTTTCTAAAATTTAATCAGACAGAAATCGTGAATGTCAATCAGGGGGAAAATTTTGAATTAGGTTCACTTAGGTTCATAAATTGGCCAATGGATACACTTTCTAAGTTCGATATGTAGCACAACATAACAAAATCAAATCTCTATTCGATAGAGATTTAAAATAAATATTCCATGCATTTGCTTTCCAGGTGTACACTGCTCACTATTGGCATATTGGCTTTGTGACATTGAAAAGTTTTCCATCGGCCACTTTTTATGAATCTGAGATTAAATATACTTCATATCAGCTTACCCCCATAAGTAATGTCATATTTTTGCACCGTGAGAGAAAGAACGATAGCTTACCTGAACACTACCGTTAGTCAGGAAAATAGTCTCCAACACCACCACCTGTCAAACAGTTGTTGAATCCTCGCTGAAAGAAATCACTGGTTTTGGAGGCAAAGAATTGAGTCAATGTTCGTCGCACGTCATCCTCATTTAGCAGTGTTTTCCCGGAAAGTTCGTTTCGTAGACTGCAAAAAAGACAGTAGTCTGTTGGTGTAAGATCTGGTGAAAACGCCAGGTGGGGAAGTTTCTCTCAGTCACATTCCTCGATCTTACGTTAGCACAGGTCCTTCTTGCAGCGTGTGGGCGCGCGTTATCACCGTGGATGAGCACACCGCTGCGATTAACCGGAGCAGGACGTTTCTCCAACAATGCAGTCAGTAGGCGTTCAAGCTGCTGACAGTAAACATCTGCTTTGATCATGTGGTTACGTAGCAAGAGCTCAAAATGGATTATCCCACGGATATTCCACCAAACACTCAACATAATTTTGCAGGGGTGGAGATCCTGTTTTCTCACAGTTCCTGCACTCCCTTTAAGTGACCACTACCGTTTGTATGTAATGTTATGGTAGATGGTCCATTTTTCATTCTGTCCAAAAATAGCTCACGTGTGTGACGGGTGAGCAGGAGACTGTAGATGTCAACTCACTGCTGCTTCTGTAGAGGCGTTAACGTATGGGGTACCTATTTTCTGATTTTAGACACGTATCCAAGGTCCTGCAGATGACGATGAACGGTCGAGTGGGTGACATGGATTTCGCTGGCCAGTACTTCAACAGTTTGCATTGATTTGCCTCCACCGCTCTTCGCAGGGCATCTTTGTCCACCTGCACAGTTCTCCCTTCTCGTGGCTTATCGATGATGCTGGTCTCCCCAGACCAAAATCTCTGGAAGCACCTCTGGCATTTTCGCACATCCACAGCACCATGACCATATGCGGCATCGATGTTTCGTGTCGCTGCGCTGGCTGGATGTCCATGATGAAATTCATACATGCCGACACTACCATGATCAAGCACAAGCCACACTTCCAAAACGTGTAGTAGACCGTTCTCCTACACACTGTTGCACAATCAAGTGCCTATATGACTCAGCTATAGCACGTGCTGTCTACTTCATTATACCATCGCACATACAACATTAGCTATGGAATATACCGGTACTTTGTCCTAACATTTATTTTTTTAAAAAAGAAGCTCTATTTGTGCAAGTGAAAGATGTTTCTTCAATCACTTATATTCTGAAAATAATTATTTACCTTTTGGTATTTTACATATGATCAAGTATTGGATTTGTTGTTTGAATGACTTAAAAAATGTTAATCGAGGCAAAAAAGAAAAGACGCCAGAAAAGCACTAAAAGGAGAATTCAAGGAGAAAGGAAATACTACATAAGGGTGGTGGTTGCAGTTTCAGCGTTCCGTACTTGTGTCTAACTTACTAACAAGCAAGGTATGCTTTTGGTTAATGAGATGAGAAATGTGAATGTGGGAGAGGAAAATAATAGACTTCCACACATGAGGTGGAATGGAGGAGGAAATGAGATTCAACTGTGATTTCCTTTTCACGGGTTCCACACATTTGTTGTCATCAAAGTGTTCTTGACTTTACCTACTCCACATCCCTGCTTGTCTACATCCGCAATCTCCACACAGTATCAGATTTCGTTAAGTTTGAATCAGAGGGCGCTTGTTTAAACTATACTCATATTTTCTAATTTATCTAGAATAGCTGTTGTGGTATATGTGAGATAGAGAACCCTTCCCTTGCCGTTTAGAAGTAGTTTACGGCTGAACCATTCAGTGCAAAATAAATGAATTAGCTCAAACTGTTAAGAATAGGCAAAGTAGTTTAAGAGTGGTTGATTCGCGAACAACATAAACACAACATCCACGGAAGTGTATTGCCTTTTAACCTCTCTAAAAACCTCCAGGACCTCTGGACCTGACAAAATAAATTCCATATTTCTGATTAAGCTAGCTCAACTATTATCTGCACCTCTCACCCTTCTTTTCAATTAGTGCTTTTCGTAGGGTTATTTCCCGAACGCCTCGAAACAAGCAAACATTACGACGGTTTACAAAAAAGGATGACAAGTCATGTGTTAATTCATATAGACCCATTCCCTTCTTTCTGTCCTCGGCCTAATTTGTGAAAAAATCATCACAGACGGGATTCAAAAACATGTCCTCCCATTTCTTTCTCCCTCCAAGCTTGGGTCTGTACCGAATGCCTCCTGTGAAACCAACTTAGTTGTCATACTGTCTCAAGCCACAGATGCCGTAGCAAACAGACAAGAACTTGACGTCATATACCTAGACTTCTCCAAAGCATTTGAAACTGTCAAACACAAACTTATACACATGCTTGACTCCAGATTTAATTTACACGGATCCCTCCTTCAGCTTCTTACATCATATTTGTCTGGCAGAGAACAACGTGTCGTCTTCCCTGGTAGCACCTCCAAGTGGCTCCCAGTGCTTTCAGGTGTCCCTCAAGGAAGCTCTTTAGGGCCAGTTTTATTTTCCCTCTACATTGATGATTTATGTGAAAAGATAGATAATTCCTATTTTGTACTTCTCTACGCTGATGACTGCAAACGTTTTAAGATCATTAAATCTACAGAAGACACTTTTTTCCTTCAAGCCGCTATATAGATTCTGTTGAAATGCGGTGCAATAATTGGTTACTGAAAGTCAATCCGTCAAAACTGCTGCAATGGGTTTCTAACTCAAAACCCATACCACAAAATGTACATACACATTATCCTCATCTATTATACCATGGGTAGACCATTACAAAGACCTTGGTATCATATTTGATGAAAAACTCAATTTTACTCCTCAAATTGAATTCGTAAGTTCTAAAGCACTCAAACTTCTTGGACTTCTCTACAGGTTTACAGATATTAAAGATTTCAGAGCTCTTCGGTCATATTTTCTCACTTGTATACTTCCTACTATTGAATACTGTTCATCTATCTGGTCTATGGCTTGTGAAACTAAGTTATCTAAATTGTACAAAGTCCAAAATATCTTTATCCGCATTGTACAACACAGGATACTCAACCTCCAACACAAATCTAACGCAGACATTTTGAATTCTCTTGACTTGAAAAACATAGACACGCGAAGAAAACTAAATGACTCAAAACTTCTTTATAAAACAGTGCAAGGCACACTCAAGACCAACGACCTTCTTCCGCTTTTTAACCTAAGAGTACCTAGACAAAATGCCCGTTCCCAAAACCATTTCTACTGCTCAAAACCTAGAATGTGCTTGGTCCAACGATCTCTCATATACAGATTGTCATATGTTTACAATATTCTTCCTTTGCCATCAGATTTTTGCCTCAGTGAAAGTAAATCTCTAAAAAAATGTTATGAGAATCTGGAATGAAAACAAATCTGAGCTTATTCTTACTGTAT